>JACXGK010010772.1:0-17387 GCA_016801125.1 Novumbra hubbsi
TGTAGAGAGGACCGGAGAGATGTAGAGAGGACCGGAGAGATGTAGAGAGGACCGGAGAGGTGTAGAGAGGACCGGAGAGATGTAGAGAGGACCGGAGAGATGGAGAGGACTAGAGAGATGTATGGGACCGGAGAGATGTAGAGAGGACCGGAGAGATGTAGAGAGGACCGGAGAGATGTAGAGAGGACCGGAGAGATGTAGAGAGGACCGGAGAGATGTAGAGAGGACCGGAGAGTGGTAGAGGACCGGAGAGATGTAGAGAGGACCTGAGAGATGTAGAGAGGACCGGAGAGTGGTAGAGGACTGGAGAGATGTAGCCCTGTCTCTCTGTTATAAAGAGTAGAGAGGACTGGAGAGATGTAGCCCTGTCTCTCTGTTATAAAGAGTAGAGAGGACTGGAGAGATGTAGCCCTGTCTCTCTGTTATAAAGAGTAGAGAGGACTGGAGAGATGTAGCCCTGTCTCTCTGTTATAAAGAGTAGAGAGGACTGGAGAGATGTAGCCCTGTCTCTCTGTTTTGTCCAGCCAGTCTGTAGGTTTTTTGCTACCGGAATGCATTTTTGTTTCTCCACGCTCTGTTGTTGTTTTAATATCTTGGGATTGGGATTGGCTAGCTACCTCCAGGTCACGTCAAGAGGATTATAATTCATGGGCATTTTTTGCATGTGAGATTGAAACATATTTTTTATCTGGGCCCATCAGGACAGACATTTTAATATGTAATTGCAAACTTTCCAAACCTGTTCACACCTTGAGTACATATCTTGTTTTTCCTGCTATTAAAGAACATTCCTGAAACGCCAGGGCAATCCAATCGAGTTCACGCACAGCTGTATGTCGTTGCTCTTTAAACAGAAACAGTGCACGCTTGAGGAGATGACATGGAGTTGCATCAGGCAAACAGACATCCTTCAGTAGAACACCTCTTGACCCATGTTCCTGGTTCTGAGGACCATGGCTGAATTAATTTGGCTAATCATCGTAAGGGTGATGTCTGGTTTTGGGCATAAGTGTTTTCGGGTGTTTTCTGGCAGGCTAGGAGGAGTTACCAGGTACTGTGTGAGGCTGTTTACCAAAGTCTGTATCCTAACTCCAGCAACGGGGAATCGGTCAGCCTGAGTCAGCGAGCGATGGGGCGAAGGGATACAGAAAGACAGAGGCTGTGAAACGCCCAGCTGTCATGATGCAACCAGGTCTAAAATTGCCCAACCTCTGTACCACGGGCTGCGTTTGGCTAGTCTAAATTCAGCCGCGAGCTTGGCCGATGAAAGGTCATTGATCAAATGGATCCTGGGCTGCATTTTATTATTTATAACTTCCAACGCAGTGTAGGTTTCAGGGGAATGTGAACCTAGCAAACATTCAGAAGAGTAATGAATAGATTTTAGGGGTGGGTCCTGACTACTGAGATGTCAGTTGTAAATGATGGCAGGTTATTCTGAATACCATATTCTGTACTGCAGGGTGATAAATAGGTTCGAAATTAAGTGGTTGATTTTAGAACAAGATAAACACCAAATGGGTTCCAGGTAAATGTTCTTAATGTGGTTTTGAATTTGAACCGTTGGATGAATGAATGAACAAATCCGCTGACCACAATGATGATGTCTTTTGAAGGTTATAATTATTCCCTTCTAAACTTTCTAAACAGGAGCGATTTTTGGAGCACAAACATTTTTGGAATGTATGAACCTAATGTTTACCTTTGTAACTCCTCATGACATAAGAAATGTTACTGAACTTTTATGTATCAATTTTATTTTATTCTCTCCTCACGTAGTGATTGTAACAGCAAAAGAATATCACACAGCCTTCTGAATATTTACCTTCAAATTAGCTATTGTTTGTTTTAACAAATGGTACTTCAAATTCCCGTTTTGTTACTTTCCAGACTTACTTACTGTCAGCTCTAACCCTTTGTCATACAGGCCATTTATTGAGCCCCATCAGGTTTTGTTCCTGGCTTGTAAACACTCTATTCAGTGCTCATTGCACCCAAGAGCAGAACAGGTTAAATTTGATGCTGTTGGGGCCGTAAGCACGAAAGTCAGCATTTTTATGTATATCATGTTTGTTTAACGATTAAAGTATATTATTGTAAACATTTATTTAAGAGTTGACACTGAAAGCAGAAAAGGTAAGCGGCATTGTGAAGTGGTTACGAGACATGATGATGTGATTATTATGTATTATTAGAATCATACACCCTCATAGACAAACACATGCAAACCCATTCACTGACACACACATACACCCACACACTTTTTATCTATGCCCCTGAGGATATTAAGATTTCCAATGGTTGAGATGACAGTCTATTGTTTCTGTGTGTGTGTGGTTGTGTATGTGTGTGCATGTGTGTGTGAATCTCACTTGAGGATGGGTTTTATTGAACACTAAATTCAACAAGAAAAACACCCAGGTCGTGGCAGGAAGCTCTTAAAGTTAGGAGACAGGCAGGAAGTTGTTGTAGCTAAGAGACAGGCAGGAAGCTGTCATAGTTAGGAGACAGACAGGAAGCTGTCATAGTTAGAAGACAGGCAGGAAGTTGTAGCTAAGAGACAGGCAGGAAGCTGTCACATTAGAAGAGAGACAGGAAGCTGTCATAGTTAGAAGAGAGACAGGAAACTGTCATAGTTAGGAGATAGGCAGGAAGCTGTCAAAGTTAGGAGTCAGGCAGAAAGCTGTCTGAGTTAGAAGGCACCCAGAACGTTGTCATAATTAGGAGACAGTCATTAAGAATAACTTTATTCTGGTGTTGCAGAAACTTCTCTTTACAGCAGAAAAGGCAAACTAGAAATATGTTTGTAGTCTTCTAAATGTGTAATTTCCAAAAGAACAAAGACCATAACCTATGAAAAATGGCCATTCATTGTAAATCGCATAACAATTCAAATGTCTTGTGGCTGCAGAATTATTTTCCTGCTGTCACAATCTGACTCAAGTTATAATAAAGCATTTGTGTCTTGGCAAGCAAAGAACCCACTCTGTTGTTGAACTACAAAGTACCTCTCTGCTTAGCTGTGCATCAAAATATAATGATGAATAGGATCATATTTCCCAGAGGTTTTAATGTGAGGGTGGTTTGGTGTATCTGGTGCCCATAACATGAACTATTTATGGGCGAAGCTTGGGAGTGTCAGAATCAAGTTACTGGGAAATAATTTCATAAGAGTATCTCAAAACCATCCCAGTCTCTCCATTTCACACACTATATGTAGTGTCTTGATGGTAGTGAGATTATATGATACAATATGTCCCAGTATAAATAAGTACAACATCTAATTGTCTCTGTATATATAAGTAGAACATGTTTCTGTATACATGAGTATTTGTTATTTCTGTGTGTTTGATAAGTACATGTTCCCGTATAGATCCAGTCATTATATACTACAATTGATCACGGTGGTTTTGATAATCATTCTAGCTGCAGGAAGCCTGTAAGGAATTAAATTACTTTAATTTTCCTTTTGAATATCTACTGTCCTAGCTAAGGTAAAGCTGTGACTGGGGGATGAAATTATCTTAATCTGAATGTCTACTACCTGTCAGACGTTAGAATTGACTCTGTAATCGCTGTCACTTTGCTGGATCTGCTTCGCCTGCCTTAACAACACTACATTGGCTTTGGTACACCACTTATTTAAATGGGTTGCTTTAACAGGCGTGCACTATTCCATTTTAACATAATGTTTCACGGTGTTAACAGTGTTTTTCTTTAATTCACACGAATGATGCAACTACACAGATGCAGAACTATGACCTGTTTTTAAAACATTAACTGAATCAAATGTTCTCCTGTTTAAACATCCAGTGCCTTGTTACTGTGAAGCCGTCGAGTTCCTGCCACTGTTTTTGAACTCCCAAGTCAGGAATTAAACCGTCAACTTGACATTTTGTTCATTACTCCAATGAGCATCTCCTCCTCTACCATCCTCTCCTTCTCTGGGAACACTTCCTGTCTCCCTCCTGTCCCCCCGCACCCCCATATCTTATTACCCGACTACGTATGACAAGTCCGATTAAACCCCCGCCCGTTTCGTCCCTGCCTCCACCCGTTCTTGGCTCCGCCAGCGCACCCCGCTGTGCTCCAGCCTGAAAGTGGATTGGGGGCCCGCCTCCTCCGTCCCTGCGGGCGTGGCCCTGAGGCCCAGGGTCATGACCCCCGCGTTGTGCCCTGGCGCTGCCGTCGTTAATCATGAGCTGCCAGGGAAACAGCACGGGCCGGTTGGGTGGAAACGAAGACGTGGGATCTCTTTTTCCTTTTGAGGCCTGACAATCGTGTCACTGTTCACCACTCAGAGAGGCCTGTGTGTGTGTGTGTGTGTGTGTGGGTTGGTTTTTCTCTGCGTTGTTCAGTAACAGGTCAAAGCAGTGCCGTGATTAGAAGGAGGATGCAGAAGTGGTGTTTCTGACAACATTCAGTCCTGTGTTTCCTGCGTAACACGTAAGGATGACGTATCTGCGTGTTGTGGGTTCTACTCTGCTTGCACTGACTGCACTGGATCGCAGCAGCAAGCAGATGTACGAGACGCATGTGTTCACGGTGGTACCGCTCAGGGACCTTGGGAGGGCCGGCGGCAGGCTACAATGGGAAGAGGCTGAATGTTTGCGTCACATTTGTCTTGAAATGTTTCCAATGGTGGGGCCCATTTAAAAGCTGCTCATGCACTGGTGTTGGACTAGTATTGGCCTGGTTTTGGACAGGTATCGGCCATGTATTGGACTAGTATTGGTCTGGTATTAGCCTGGTATTGGACTGGGTCTGTGGAGAAAGACATCCTATTAGCAGCACACGGTTGCTCCAAGTGTCTGTGGGAGGCATTGTTCTATTGTAAGTACTGACTCCAACTGAAATTGATTTGCTACAATAATAAACCTAAGGAGAAATAGTGAAGTCTTTGTTATTGGTTTCTAGTTCAGGTATTACACTCTCTGGGAACATGTCCCCTGGAAGCTTTCCCTAAATAAGGCCGGAATAATCTTTGTCCCAGGACCTGTAGCTCATGCGAGGAGCGATGGAAGCTGTTAGAGAGATCTCGTCAAAAGCCGATAGAACAATGCTCATGTTAAAGTGTCTTTTGTGTACTGATAAATGTCCCTTGTGATGGACAGTCACTCTTCTCCAGGCGCTGTTTGTGGATATTAATTGATTACCACTCCAAGAACGACCATCAGCACTTTCTGTTGAATACGTCTTTGAACTTTTGTCCCAGCCAGTGTAATTATCTGAAATACTAACTGAGAAGAAAAGACCTCCTGAGCATAGCGTTAAAGAATGGTCCGGAGCTTCGATCGCTACAACACTAAATATCCTGTAGGTAACAAGGTGGTGCATTGCCTTTTTTTTCTTTTTCAAGTTCCACTCGTTTTCTTTTCAAATCAAGACTTCGTTTTGAAAGCAGTCAAATGTTTGGAACTGGTATGTTGCTGCTGGCGTTTTATTTCTCCCATGTTAGACGTGCGTTCTGGCATAAAATACTAGGTGCACTTCGGTAATTTAGCAGACGACTTGCAGGCTAAGTTACGGAGGACCATATACAGACGTTCTCTATGGTTTCATCTGTAGGGCTTTTGGCAATCCATCAGTATCTGCTCCGTTTATTTCAGGCTGATCGATCTCCGGTGACAATGACACATCTCCACGACTCTTTGCGAGCTCTTTTTGTCGAAACCGACAGACTGGAGCAGAGACGCACTGAGACCGACTGGGAGAGCATTGGCGGAATTCCCAGCGGGTATGGGGGACAAGACCCTTCCATCCTGTGAAGACTAAGATTTTTCTCCCTCAGTATATCACTGTAAACACAACCATGTACGTTCAATAATGTTTATAATATGCAATGAAAGCATATGTGCTGAATAAAAACACGTAATAGCGTGTTTTCTTAAGTTTTACAAGATTGCGACCCCCCGCCCTTTGCCTCAATGGTCTGATCCACTGCCCCCCCAGCCCTCAGCGGTGGCACAGGTACAGTGCTTGTGTGGGAATCTGACTCAGTCTGTCGTTGATGGCTGACTTTCAGTAAGTAGTTCAAACAAAGGAAATGTTGGACACTTCTTTACCTCTACCACTCAGTACAAAAAGACACATTTGTAACCGTCACCAGTCTTCATTTCAGATGCATTGAATTACAGGTCACTTTATGTTAGCTAACTTTTGCTAGCTAGCTACTTTAGCCTAACATCAAACGGTGTTTACGGCAGTTTGTATTCGAGTCAACGAGAGACGCTAGAAATGCAATGTCATGTAGTGGTGCCTAGCTGGCAAGGCGACTGAGAGTTTTTGTCTACCATCTGAAAGACACTCAAGGCACGTATCTAACGTTGGGTTTATCCAGTCAGTCGCACCATAGTGATTTTGTTTTTTTGGTGAGGTTCACACACGCAATTTGTGGAGCTACAGTAACGAGCAAACCGATGGAGTAAACTAAAGCAGTATTACAACAATACTTTTGGTGTCCCTTCCAGGAGTTGCTCGTGGGAACATTTTATGTAATTGTTCCCTCTTAATGTTATCAGATTTTCGCCCCTGATGGAGTGGGGGACAAATATAGTTACCCATCTCTTATAAAAAAAAATACACAACTATTTGATTGTGTTCTACTGTTAAGGCTAACAGAGTGCTATTCTATTATACTGTAGTTCTATACAGCCTCCTAAGGTCAAAGACAGTGGATTCAGAAAATAAATTGTTAAATGGCTAAAATGTAGAAAACCACTGAAGCGCCACTCCAATTAGATGGGATGTCCTTGTGTAGATAAACAGTTGTTTTCCTGCTAGCTGTATGACATTAATCCTTAATTTCACGGGTTAAAAGAGCAAGTCAATGGACGGGAGAAATTTCCCCTCTCAGCCTAATTATCGGCCTGCTGCCATGTGCGAAACTGAACGCATCAGTAGCGAATTCGAGCGCAAAGATGACGATTACTCTTCTCTAGTAGGCCCCGACTCCCTCTGCAAGCTCCAATTACACACTCCAATCTTTTAGCAAGTGAGCGATTAACCAGAGGACTGCCGTTCCACTGGTAAACCGTTATGTGAGGTGTTTTTCTGGCGTCCGCCATTCCTCATTGTCAATGTGATCAATGAGCTGATCAGATCGTGCCGGCTGACAAAAGGCCCTCCTCTCCTCTTTTATCCTCCATATCTCTTTCAGGGAATCGTCCGGAAGAATACATCATGCTGTGTATTGAAAGCACATAAATCTGTTTTTAAGAGGACTGTCTAAGACGGGTCAGCTCCGGCCAGACAAAGACTTTCTGGACACGTGTGGTTTTTATTTATAGCCCCGTTGCTCGTTGTGGTGGCCAGTGTGGATCCAGAGGAATAATGGTTTTATGGATCATGGCCGGCCTGTGCATTATCACCACTGAGAATAGGGGGATGTATGCATGAGGGTCTTTTATGTTCAACTGTTGTCACGGTTACTATACGGTAGGTTTCCTATTGGCTGGTCGGAAAAGTAATTGCCTAAAAGAGAAGGTTATTGGACAGGGCACCGGAGGTGCTAACTGGATTAATGCAGTGGGAACATTGTGACTGCCAGGAAATCACAGAATACAACCTGTTGGTGTGTGTGGCACGCTCCTGTTGGTGTGTGTGGCACGCTCCTGTTGATGTGTGTGGCACGCTCCTGTTGGTGTGTATGGGCACGCTCCTGTTGGTGTGTGTGGCACGCTTCTGTTGGTGTGTGTGGCACGCTCCTGTTGGTGTGTGTGGCAAGCTCCTGTTGGTGTGTGTGGCACGCTCCTGTTGGTGTGTGTGGCACGCTCCTGTTGGTGTGTGTGGCACGCTCCTGTTGGTGTGTGTGGCACGCTCCTGTTGGTGTGTATGGAATACTCCTGTAAAACAGAATTCTGCGTTTAGTCACACGTCAAATTCAACAACAGCCAACAATATCACTCCTCACCTCCTACTGTCTTTTAACCTCCTCATACTTCACTGTTCACCTCCTCTGTCCTAACCTCCTCACACCCCCTGGACTCTGTGTTCCCCTACACTGTTTTCCTCTACATTGTCCTCCTGTACTATGTCCTCCTCTGCTCTGTTCTTCAGTACACTGTTCCTCTCCTGTGTCCTTCACTTCTCTGTTCTCCTCTACACTGTCCTCCTCTTCTCTATTCTCCTGTACTCTGTTCTCCTCTACGCTGTCCTCCTGTACACGTTTCTCTTGTACAATGCCTTCCTCTCTGTTTTCTTCCACACTGTCCTCCTCTAGTCTGTCTTCCTCTATGCTGTCTGTAGAGGAGGACAGCTGAGATTGATGATATTTAAACAGCCCATGTCTCCCAGTCAAGCATGTCTCAAGGATGAGATATAGTAAGATACTGTACTACTGTTTCCCCTGAGTTTCACTGTTCTGTCACTAATTCCCTTCTCCGGAGAGTAAGACAGCCAGCCACAATACTGGCATGATACATAGAACGATTAGTGGGAAATTGGAGGCCGTTTTTGGTGCTACTTTAGATGAAATGCCTGCATTGTCCTGGCAGAGAGACAGAATACATCTCTTCTTTTAATGTTGTCTCCTCTCAGACGTGCTGCTAGTGAACCCAAGCCGTCTCATAATTACTGGCCTTAATTGATGTGTTTCTACCCCCTCAGACAATAATTCAGCCCCCTCCCCCCCCCGGCTTTCACTCCACCGGCTGCTGCTGTTTGCACTATATTTCTGCTGGTATTGATCGCTATTATGGTAAATCCGATGGGCACAATGGAACTCTATCAGCAAAATACAGGTTAATTATCTCAGGGTCAGGCGGCTCACAAAGGACCTTTATGACCAGGACATTAAACTGCACTGTACAAATTATTATCAGTCTCCTTTTATCCTGCTAATTAAGACCTGAGTCTTGGAAAGGAGTGTGGTGGTGTTGGGGGTGGGGTGTGGGGGGGGGGGGGGGGAGTTGAAAGCCTTGTCTTGTCTTCGTACAGAACCCAGAACTAGCCTGGGGAGGTTGCTACGCCAGTTGTGTCCAGGGTTGAGAGGCCGTGCTACATAGAGCTGACTGAGTGTTAATCATGTTTAGACCTAAAGGTGCTTGATTAACAGACCCGGGAGACAGCTTCTAACCTTATAGGTTCAACTCCTTTCCATTCCTCGTTCACCAAGCTGAGCACATTATTCATGTTACAGAAGGTAGTAAAAGAAATACAGAAATTCCCCAAGACTCCAACAACTACTGGAACGCCTCGCGACTGCTGAACAGCCCAGGGGAGATATTGTATTTATTTTAAGAGTTTTAAATATATATCTGGTCATGTCTTGACTTGATGTAAGAGCTCACCATTTAGATTGGTTTCAAACTGAAAATATGTATACTTCCGTCGAGTATATGACATTCTATTCCACGTGCTTTAGTGACGTTTATAACTTTATTTTCCCAGTAGCAGTTTTAGTGGTTTGGGGGCCCTAAGCAGAGACTGGTTGAGGCCCCAACATCACCTATTTCTTTCTAGCCATGCCGAGAACATTTCGCACCCACCTTCTTTCTTTTTTGCTGAATGGAACTGCCGCTTCCGAAGACGCCTGCATCCCTTACTTTCAGTAAAGTAAATTAATTAGTTTAAAAACACTTGCCTTCAACATAATATTTTGTAAGGGTACATACTGCCTTAAAAGCTTCTACTACAGTGAAGCACGAAGCGCCTAGACGCTTTGTTGAAGTCAACAGTTTCTTCATCACAATCAGTCAGGTGCATTAATATGCCTCTCTTTTCTCACTCTGCTTTTCTTACAGACATTATATTCTGTGTCACTACGAGGAGGTTTGTTCGGGAGCCGGAGGGGGTTATTTCTGATCATTACTGTCTTACCCCGATCACTATCATGATCAGCATTGGCCTCAAAATGACGATGTAAAACAAACATGACTTCGGTTGTTTGAGATTGTCCAGGTCCGGGAAAGGGCTTTCTAATGTGACCATGCCGTGACCGGTACCATGCCGCTCCAACACCACGAATTGGCAGGTCCGCCATTGGCTCCCAGGGTTCCGTTCCCGGGTTCACACTCAGCACATGTGAAAGACATGAAAGAGTCTGGGGCACCATGGTTAACGTAAATCCTCAGGCCCATCGTCGGAGCTTGCGCTGGTGCAGTGGGCCCTGGGTTCCTCCAGGTGCAGTGGGCCCTGGGTTCCTCCAGGTGCAGTGGGCCCTGGGTTCCTCCAGGTGCAGTGGGCCCTGGGTTCCTCCAGGTGCAGTGGGCCCTGGGTTCCTCCTGGTTCTACTTTGAATTGGATGCCAGTAACAGGGTTAATAACAGCTTGGACAGAGGCAGCAAAAGACTGGAAACGTGGTGACATGTTGACCTGGTGGAATATCACACAGCAAATTAGTTGAATAGGCAAAAGGTCAGTAACATGATGGGTATTAAAAGATGATTCCAGAGAGGATGGACCCGTTCGAAATTTCGGATGAGGAAGGGTTAATCAATCTTTGAACAACGGGCAAATAGTGCTGGAATTCAATAATTAAGTATAATAATGTAAAATTATTATGTAAAAGATTTTGGGGGTCTCATGATCTATGGTACATAATATCATTAAAAGATTCAGAGAATCTGGAGAAATCTATGTATTCAAGGGACCAGGGAGTCCAAGGGAAAAACAATATTGGGTGGCTGTGATCTTCGGGGCACTGCTTTTAAAACGGTTCGGTAGTGGACATCACTGCATGGGCTCAGGAACACTTCAGAAAACCATTATCTGTGAACGCAAGATGGTGCTGGATCCACGAATGCAAGCTAAAACTACCATCTAAAGAAGAAACTTTATATAAACAGCATCCAGAAACGCCACACTTTTTTTAAGCTCAAGCGCATGTTAGATAGATAGACAGACAGACAGACAGACAGATAGATAGATAGACAGACAGATTGATAGACAGATAGATAGATGGAATGGGGGGCACATGGGCTGATGGAATGGGGGGCACATGGGCTGATGGACTGGGGGGCACATGGGCTCATGGCATTGGGGACTTGAACATCTGTGAAGGAGCAACATGTGTTGCCATCCTTTTTTTAAGCAGCAATGCCAACTTTTTGGGAAACAAGGTTGCACAATACAGAGTCACTGCAATAAGTAGTGTAGTTGAGTGATGTGGTGGAAAAAAGAAATTTTACTCAAATCTAATAGATTGTTTACAAAGAATATTGTACAATATGTTTTTATTTTGTCTCCTGATGAGGTAAGACAGTAAAACAAAGCTCAAAAGGCTTTTATAATTAATATTGTTTAGAAATCAATAATTGATGTGGCAAACACCGATTGCCCCTTTAATAAAACGCTGTATAAAAAGTCAAGGGGGAGTTTTTCAGAAAGTAATATGTCTTGTTAACCCAGCTGTCAGCTATTTGACCAGCTCCAGATAAATTGTCCTCATAAGCCGGCATTGGTGGAAACCCCCCCTCTGTCGATGGGGGTGAAGTTAATAGCATTGATTGTGGATATTGTGTTCTCCTCTCTGCAGGGACCCCAGTGAATCGTATTCCTATCATGGCTAAGCAGGTGTTGGACCTCTACACGCTGTACAAGCTGGTTACGGAAAAGGGAGGATTAGTGGAGGTCATCAATAAGAAAATATGGCGAGAGATTACGAAGGGCCTGAACCTGCCCACCTCCATCACCAGCGCTGCTTTCACCCTGCGGACACAGTGAGTAACCCCCTGATGACTGGGATCCACCCGGCCCCTGATGACCCGTGGTGCCGTTCACTTGAATGCTACACAAAAGTTTATCCGTGTTCACGTTTCAGTCGTTCAGCGGACGCTCTTGTCTACAACCGTTTGTAGCTGTTAAAAAATATCTTTAAATCTAAAGCCAATTCAATGCTGATTCAAAAGATAAAATGTTGATTAAAAGCTGATTCAAAACATTAACGGCTGTTTCAAAGATAAAGCATTGGCCTTAAAGTGCAATAGAACCACACATTTTCTTCTGTGCCATTACGCTTCATTTAATATACCAGTGCATTACTATTAATAACATGCTTCAATCCTGTTGCTCAACTACACAAACAATTCAAATTTTAATTATAGTCCTGAACAAGTACACCTACCTCATCTTGCGCCAATTAATCATGACGCGTTTGTTGAGTTGATTCAGGTGTTTGGCCCATGTTTCTCCTTTTGGGTTTTCAAAGCCAGAAGTAGAGAAACCCTGTCCTGAACCACTAATCTGTGGTTAATTTTAGAAACGCCCTGTGGGATCATCACCGCTGGACAGTTGTGTCATTATGTTTTAGCAGACTCTTGATAGACGCAATAACATGGATATTTGTGACTGCCGTTAGAGCCAGGGGGCATGGTAACGATGTAGCGAGGGCGGGACTTTTATGCACTCCTGACCTAAGCGGAGGACAAACAGCCTGTTCCCACACTGTCCGGTCCACTGCATTTTTACACCATCCCCACACCAGCCACATTCACACACCAGCCACATACACACACCAGCCACATCCACACACCAGCCACATCCACACACAAGCCACATCCACACACCAGCCACATCCACACACCAGCCACATCCCCACACCAGCCACATCCACACACCAGCCACATCCCCACACCAGCCACATCCACACACCAGCCACATCCACACACCAGCCACATCCCCACACCAGCCACATCCACACACCAGCCACATCCACACACCAGCCACATCCCCACACCAGCCACATCCCCACACCAGCCACATCCCCACACCAGCCACATCCACACACCAGCCACATCCACACCCCAGCCACATCCACACCCCAGCCACATCCACACACCAGCCATAACCTTTTTAATACCTTTGCAAAATGTACATTTGGGGTGTGTTTTTACTACTTTATTTGTTTTACTTCACAGTTGTTTATTGCAGTTAACATGGATCATGTGTCTGGTAGGACAAACAAACAGACTGAACAGGATGACATCCTGAAAGCCTTTTAGAGGAAACACGGTTATACTGTTGAAATGAGCTCCTCCTCGCTGTAATGAAAACTAATTGTAAAGGGCTATAGATACTGCATCTTTGCAATGAATAATGTATGCTAGTGCCTCCGGATGAGAACGTCAGCTAAAAGACTGAGAAGTGAATTTACTGTCCCCTGTTCCTTCAGGTACATGAAGTACCTGTACCCTTACGAATGTGAAAAGAGGGGTCTGAGTTCCCCTGGGGAGCTCCAGGCAGCAATCGACAGCAACCGCCGCGAGGGTCGTCGCCAGAGTTACGGGTCGGCCATCTTTAATTACTCCCCCGTGGGGACCCCTTCGATCCTGTCCTCCCCCAAGATGAGCATGTCTCACCTGGCCATGGCCACACACAACGGAACACACCTGACCCAGGGACCCAGCATCAAGAAAGGTGAGACGCAGAGCCCACCGATGTCATGAGGCTGGTCCTACTTGGGTCCTTGGACGAGGCTGCTGGAAGTGTCTTAATGTTGAATCCCAGTGACCCGGGGCTCGTAGAAGATGTTGTCAGATGGAACAATAAACAAGTGTCCATGTGGTTACTGAAGATCCCAGGGCACATTAGTGGTTTTGAGCCTGGACCTCCCGGCTTCATTGTCTATATGTCAGTCAAAGCGTCATGGCCACCTAATAATCTCTGTGTTCCCCTCGGCTAATTATTCCTCTCAGCCTGTGACTAACATGTATTGTAAGTATTATAGACGCTAAATTGCTCTAGATGAGAGCATCAGCAAAAAGAAGAACATGTGATTTGGATTGTTTGCCTCCTGCACACTCTACACACACTACACACACAACCCACAAGCACTCCACACATACACACATAACACACAAGCACTACATACACACTTAAAACAACAACATTTCTTATTCTAGATCACATACCTTTGGTAACACTCGCATTTAGCAGTTTCACTTCCATGAATAGTTAATAGATATATGTAATACACAGCATACATTTAATAGATATAGGTTATATATATATATATATATATATATAGTATTATGTAGTAGATATATGCAATAGGTTTTCCTCACTAACATGAAGCAGATGTAATATACTTCCAGGTAAATATGCTTTCAGGCTGGACAGTTTCACCAACTCATGGATGCAGACGTTTGAGTTGTACTCATTTAATGACTTCACAGTTAGTGTGCTAGCCCAATGCACACACCCACATACACACACAGTCACATAAAACCTGTCGGCAGTCTGATCATCTTTGGGAAGAGGAAACATCTTGCAGGACTTCCTCATACCCACAAAGCCCTGCTGTCAGCTGCCTTGAGGAATGGAATGCAGAAACAAAGAGCAATCTGGGATGATGTCCTGTGGATTATAGAGGAAGAAGGAACACTGAGAGGCTAGAAAACAACATTATCGAGATGGAGAGAGGAAATGAGATCCACATAATAGAGATATGGTGGGAAAAAATGGATAGATGGATGGAAAGAGGAAAATAGAGATGAAGAAGACAGCCTTGATTAGCTGAGTGCTATCCCATAATGCACCACGCTAATATTTTAGCCCTTAATTAGGCGACAGTTGCGTGGTTTTGAGACACGACAAATTGTGAACGATGAAATAGCCGATACATTAAATGTTTAATTGTTTCTCAGGTAAGTTGAATCTAATTGACCAGAAGGGATTTGTCCGTAGAAATGTCACGCTTGTTTCATCGTTTTCAAGTGGCACCATGAGTCCTAACGTTGATGCCAAGTGAGCAGAGCAGAGGTTTGGGGTTCACAGACTGTCACCCCGAATATGTCCACTGGGACACTGCCGGTTTGTTGTTCGCTAGGGTGATGGAACAGACATGCTGCTGTGTGTCTGACGTGTGTGTTTCGGGGTACCACCATCAGTGTAGGGGTCCCGGGCCTCACGTCAAGCCCGTGAAACCCACCCACTCGTGAGCCGGGCTCCGGACGAGAGTGAGAACGTGATTAACGAAGCGTTCCGTTCCAGAGGACGGCCTGATGGGGGGCTGCTTGTCGGGCCGCGGCGGGGGGATGACCATGTCCCTGGGTGGGCACCACGGGGAAACCGCTGCCCAGGCTGCGTCGGCCCAGTCGGTCCAGGCCGTGGCTCTGGAGCAGCTGCGGGAGAAGCTGGAGAGCGGCGAGCCACCGGAAAAGAAGATGATGATGATGGCGGAGGAGCAGCACAGGCTCATGCAGCACGCTCTCCAGCAGAACCTCTTCGCCATGGCGACGCAGCTTCCCATGAACATCAAGCTCAACAGCCGAGGTGAGGCGATGAGAGGTACGTCCAGCCCTCTTCCCCACCATTAGCCTGAGCTTTTCTTCAGTGGGTTCATGTCAGGGAAAATACATTTGGAACCTTTTTGAACGTGAAGAGTTGTTCGGGAGTCAAATGAGATGACTCTGTGAGACTGAAAAGACTAGGAATATCAGTCTCGGACCAGAATAAGGCAATATTCAAGCCTTACTCATTTTGCTGTTTTTTTTTTTCAGAACAATTATGAAGATTGTTTTGGTTTTCACTCCATGTTGTAGCTCCCATGACATATTTTTCTTAATTGAGATTTCATGATGTTGAGATGTTTCAGCCGTGAGGGCTACTCAAGTTGTCTATACCTTGTCTATACAGATGTTTCAGCCGTGAGGGCTACTCAAGTTGTCTATACCTTGTCTATACAGATGTTTCAGCCGTGAGGGCTACTCAAGTTGTCTATACCTTGTCTATACAGATGTTTCAGCCGTGAGGGCTACTCAAGTTGTCTATACCTTGTCTATACAGATGTTTCAGCCGTGAGGGCTACTCAAGTTGTCTATACCTTGCAACATTCCACAGTAAACTATCCTGACAGGCATTGCTTGCTGCTGGCCTTTTTTCACAAGCCTTTTCATTGGTTCAGATGAAAAATTACATTAGCATTGAAAAAACAGTGTCAGATAGACGTAGAATGTAAGATAGAAATGTGAGATAAACATAGCATATTAGATAGACATAACATGTCAGATAGACTGGCGTTGTATTGCCACTTGGACAAGATAAGACACATTTGGATTTGTTTTACCACATGGCTGGCCCTTCTGGCTTCTCTGTTGTGAAACGGTTGTCATTTAGACAGGACATGAGAACAACTTCACGGATGAGGTTTGCTGATGAAATCATACAGGCCGTGCCCAGGTATGAAAGCCAAAGCACTGGGTTCAAACAAGATCCAGCAACCGAGGGGAGCTACATGGTCTCCTGATAACCCATGACTTGATGGGGAACATGTCAAAGAGGCTTTCCTCAGGGGTTTGGAGGCTCAATGCACCGTCCATGACACAATCATCCCCCAAAAACGTTTTGGGTGCTTAGTGTGACTTTTGGTAAGAGTGAGAATGTCGATGACATGCTATGTTGCAAAATGTAAATGAATCCAATTGTAAATGTATTGTAGAAATGGTAGGTGAGTTCTTGTTATAAAATACACACGGAGGCAAGTCATTAGTGCATCAGAAATGAACTCTGAGGACTTCCCAGATGTTATGAAGATATACGAACCAGAACCAGGTCCTGAGCCTTTGGCTTGATGTAATTGGTCAGGATCGAGTGGGGCGGTGCTTAGAACAAGTCATAAGTCATAGATACCTTAATAATAGTGTCTAAAGATTGAGAGGCCTATCTTCACATGTGTGATTTCATTTCCACATGACTGCCTCTCAAGCATTAGTCATAATAGTAGGCTTCGCTCAGAGGCTTGATGGTAGAATGATTCAGAATGGTTCCCGGGTTCATTCCTACGCTGTCTGACACAACCTGTCTGTCTGCCTGTCTGTCAGCACTACAAATAAACCCACTCATTTACAGATTACATCAAAACACTATGATTAAATATGAATGGCCTGGTTGGAGAAGTCCCCTGAAACGTTCAGTAATAATGGCCCTGCTTTGTTGAGAGTCACAATAATGTGGGTGTGTATTGTGAAAATGGAACAATTAGCAAAAACAAGGACATTTGTCAGTAGTTTCAGTAACAACAGCAGTGTGGGTTCTGTCAGTAGTGTCTGTAAAAACAGTAGTATGTGTAGTATCAGTTGTGTCCGTATTGTCAGTAGAAACAGTAGTTTGAGTAGTATCAGTTGTCAGTAAAAACACCAGTATCAGCAGTGTCATTAGTGTCAGGAAAAGCATTAGTATGAGTAGTGTCAGTAGGAACAGTAGTATGAGAAGTATCGGTTGTGTCAGTAGGAACAGTAGTATGAGGAGAATCGGTTGTGTCAGTAGGAACAGTAGTATGAGAAGTATCGGTTGTGTCAGTAGGAACAGTAGTATGAGAAGTATCGGTTGTGTCAGTAGGAACAGTAGTATGAGAAGTATCGGTTGTGTCAGTAGGAACAGTAGTATGAGAAGTATCGGTTGTGTCAGTAGGAACAGTAGTATGAGAAGTATCGGTTGTGTCAGTAGGA
>JACXGK010010773.1:0-17302 GCA_016801125.1 Novumbra hubbsi
TGTGTGCTAAGATGCCCAACTCAAACCTTTTCTTTGTTTGCTGACAGGTTTATGTGTGCTAAGATGCCCAACTCAAACCTTTTCTTTGTTTGCTGACAGGTTTATGTGTGCTAAGATGCCCAACTCAAACCTTTTCTTTGTTTGCTGACAGGTTTATGTGTGCTCAGATGCCCAACTCAAACCTTTTCTTTGTTTGCTGACAGGTTTATGTGTGCTCAGATGCCCAACTCAGTTCTGGAGAGCATAAGTATCATCGACACCCCTGGAATCCTGTCAGGGGAGAAACAGAGGATCAGCAGAGGTCAGTCACACAAATGCACCTTTTCAAAACACAAAAACGTAGCTTTTTTTCTGCACTGCTATTTATCAATGAATACTCTCCTGCCAGGCTTTACAGGGAAACCACTCAATACTGGAGGTCAGATGTGTCAGATGACCTTTAAAATAAACGTAAATATGTAGAATTTCAGCATGCCTTCAGCATGACTCGTCTTATCCCTCAATAGTGTTACATATAATGCTCATAGGAAGCTGACTAAAACTAAGATCACTGCGTTTCTCCATAACCCCTGTGTTGCACATTCTACTGATATTACTAAGCAAATACTATTGACTCATTCTTGATGTACCATTACGAGAAACAAGGGTAATTTGAGACAGAAATGGGAAGAGGCCTTAATAGAGGAAAGACAACTGAGGGTCAAACTTGAACTATAAGCAATATAAAAACCGCTGACAGCTATCTTGAAACGGTAGGAGGAGTCTGTGTGTGTTCAGGGGGGTGCATTCCTCAGACAGTTCGGACTCCACGGACACACTGAATGCACTGTTCCTCGGGACAACAGTGCCAGTGGCTGCCAAGAGCAGCAGTTGTCATTGTGCAGGAAAGTCCAGATCATTGGTAGACTGGAGATGGTGGAGGTCCATCGTTGACTGAGGACGGTCGGGTTTCAAACGAGCCATTTGACCGAAGGAATGTAACCTACATCCCCCAGGTCTCGTTCACTTTAAGATTCCCTTTTTCTCTCTCTGTCTCTATCTCTCTCTCTGTCTCTCTGCCTCCTTCTCTCTCTCTCTGTCTATCTCTCTCTATCTCTCTGTCTCTGTCTGTTTTTCTAAACTGCACTGTATGACTTTCATGTCTGCCGGTGAATATCTTCCTCTCTCTTCCTTTTTCTCTCTCTCCCTTTCTCTCCGGTCTTCCTTTAAACGCTATTGTGTTCATCTGTCCTTTTTCCTCTCTTCCTGATTATATCTCTGTCACTCTTGCTTTACCCCCCTCACACACACACACACACGCTGTTTCACACAACACCCCTCTAAGCTGTCCCAATGGAATGCCTGTGCTGCAGATCTGGTGCTGATTCTGTGGCCAGACGGCTAGTTGTCAGACCGACAGCATTCTTTTCAGATTCAAACGACACAGACACTAACCAAAACCATATCTCGCCCTCTTTATTTTTGTTTTCTCTTGCCTCTCTGTGCCAGAACTCCCCTGGATTTCAGAAATAGAAAAGGCCTCTCAGCCTTCCTATTGCGTTTCAGCCTCATCTGTTTTAGATGTATTTTATTTTCCATGCATTCGAGGTTGGAAGTGAATTCCTTTTGAATGTTTTGACAGTATCAGAGACGTTTCAAATGCGGCACATTGTGTATTTCTTCTATATAGTTTAGTATGTAGGTCATAGCTGTGCATGTATTTATGAACAGTGTATGTATTCAATACTGGACCACTCTATATTGACACCTTAGTCTAATTTCCACTGTGACCTGACAGAATATATAAGTATAATGATTTCCTCAAAGAAAAACCTTGTCATATAAAGCAATGGCCATGCAGCAATGTAGGCCTATGGCTCTTGAGTAAATCGACAATAAAACGTATACACTTCAGACTTCTGTTATTAGAACTAGAGTCTCTAGGCAGGCTGTAATCAGATGTAGGCCAGACCACTCGTATCCTACAGCGATCTGGCGGTCTGGGTTACTGCCAGTTCCTCTGGTACAACATGTTCTGGTGCTGCTGGGGTTTGAGTCCAAGCCCAGTGCTCTCGCAGCCATGAGACCGCTATCTTTCTCCAGCCTGTTTATCAAATAAAGGATAAAATGCAGAAAAATATTTTTTTATATTTTCTGTTCATATCAAACTGTCTTTTCGTGAAGCGGCGTAAAGGGCAGCGAAGATCTGCTCCCGTTCTCAGAGGTGGAGGTCTGGGTGGAGGTCTGAGTGGCAGCTCATTACATCAGGGGTTATTACATGTCTCCTGAGGACTCCCCAGCGGTTCTCAGAGTAGTAGAAGAACCCCTGCAAAACATTTCCCTGGAAAAAGAGGAAAGCTCCCTTCATAGTCTCAAATCTAACACAATAGCCCTCAAACTGGATATTACAGGTGAATGCTACTGGAGAAAGGTCCCCTGTAGTAACATTTTTTGGCAGTTAAATTATATTTATTAAAATATATTTTATTTAATTACAACCAGGATAGCTGTACTTTAGGTTTCGATTGACACAGCAGGTTGGCCAGTATCCAGTCTGGATTCCTCAGCGAGTTCACAGCACATGAATACATCCGACTGATATTTAGGATGTCAAAACCAGTGAATTCCCACCTCCCACTTGAATACATATGACTGATATTTAGGATGTCAAAACCAGTGAATTCCCACCTCCCACTTGAATACATCCGACTGATATTTAGGATGTCAAAACCAGTGAATTCCCACCTCCCACTTGAATACATCCGACTGATATTTAGGATGTCAAAACCAGTGAATTCCCACCTCCCACTTGAATACATATGACTGATATTTAGGATGTCAAAACCAGTGAATTCCCACCTCCCACTTGAATACATCCGACTGATATTTAGGATGTCAAAACCAGTGAATTCCCACCTCCCACTTGAATACATATGACTGATATTTAGGATGTCAAAACCAGTGAATTCCCACCCCCCACAAGGCCTAACATCACAATTCTGTCACACACGACAGGGGCAGGGATATTGTGCCGCTTCTCATTTATGAGTGGCCTTCATTTTGGCGCTGCACCAGAACGTGTGTGCTTGTGGCTGCGCCACCACGACCCACTTCCCCTTGCCTTCCCCTCAGGGTACGACTTTGCGGCGGTCCTGGAGTGGTTCGCTGAGCGCGTGGACCGCATCATCCTCCTGTTCGACGCCCACAAGCTGGACATCTCGGACGAGTTCTCTGAGGTGATCCGAGCCCTGAAGAACCACGAGGACAAGATGCGTGTGGTCCTGAACAAGGCCGACCAGATCAACACTCAGCAGCTGATGAGGGTCTACGGCGCCCTCATGTGGTCACTGGGGAAGATCATCAACACGCCGGAGGTGACTCACTTATTTTGGCCCAAGCTGGGTCCAAAATGCACCCTGTTCACTGTATATCAAGCACTACGTTCCAAGTAGTGCAGATGAAGGAATATTGAGTATTAAACAGTTGCCTCAGGCATGGCGTAACCAGATGGCTCCATTTAACTTAAGCGTCCTTGAGGATTGTATGAAGACACAATAAAGGCTGCTGACTTCTGCTGTAATATAAGTTGTTTAAAAGGTACAGTGCTGTTTAGTATGTTCTCAAAGGACTGCATGAATAATTGCCCTCAGGTGGTGAGGGTGTACATTGGGTCGTTCTGGGCTCAGCCTCTCCTGATCGCTGACAACAGGAAGCTCTTTGAGGCTGAGGAGCAGGACTTGTTCCAGGACATCCAAGGACTTCCACGGAATGCAGCGATACGGAAACTCAATGACCTCATCAAAAGGGCGCGGCTGGCTAAGGTGAGACATGGGACAGATGCAGCCAATGGGGAACAAGGGAATATCCAATAGAACACTTATAGAAATAATTTGATCAATTAAGCTGTACAGTTAGGATTGTTATCCCGGTTCACTGAGGAGAATGATGTACGACACTGGGAAATGCCCCATTATCAGGTTAACCTTCATGTCACACTCTACAATCACGCCTTTTAACGCCACAGTAGGTTGTAGTCCAAAATCCTGTCTTTCCAAAACATGTTATCACAGGTTATTCCCTCCTTTGAGGGATTAAGACGCATGTCCATTTCATGTTAGTCCACTCACCACCATGGGTGTAACCAGACCCAGTTTTTTAGGGCTTTAGACACCGATGGTGTTGTTTTGTTCGCTGAGCCCCGAGGTTTCTTCTGAACGAGGATGAGTTATGTGTGCATGAGCAGAACTGCTGGACACTTTGATTGAGTTGCACTGGGCAGCATTACATCTAATCAACTGCCCCTGAGGCGCGGTGCCTTTCAAACACTGCAGGACCCGGCCATGTTCCCCTGGGGTTGAACCGTCTATCCCCACATGACGTCAGCGCTGTCGTGAGCCATGTGGCACGTTTGGGTGGAATTCAAATGACCAACACCCGGTGCCGTGACCGGCGTCCCGTCCGTTTGGTCGGCATGGGTCGTGGGCAGAACCTTCTCACAAAGGCTTGATCGTAGAGTGCGTTTTGGGTTGCAACACACCACAGTTATCCATTTGTTCCGGGTGAACCGTTAGTATTCAGCTGGTGAAGGTTGTGTCAACATTGACCCCTGGTCCAGGTCCACGCTTACATCATCAGCTCTCTGAAGAAGGAGATGCCCAGTGTGTTCGGGAAGGAGAACAAGAAGAAGGAACTCATCGCCAACCTGGGGGAGATCTACCTGAAGATAGAGAGGGAGCATCAGATCTCCCCCGGAGACTTCCCCAAACTTAAGAAGATGCAGGTGAGTGGTAGACCCTAGCCCATAAATATGCAGCTTTAGTTTCACGGTAAAACGTAGATGGAATGTTTTTTCGCATACGGGTCTACGCCAGATGGTTGAGGTTAATAAGCGTAACTACAAACCGTCCACCTGTGCAGTGTTTTCTCGCGATTCACACTCAAAATACTTACCGATCGGTTTTCATCTCTACTCCCCTCCGATCTCTGTAGGAGCTTTTGGCTGGCCACGACTTCTCTAAGTTTCCTACCATAAAGCCTAAACTGCTGGAAGCTGTGGAGGACATGTTGGCCAATGACATAGCTCGCCTCATGACCCTGGTGCGTCAGGAGGAAGCCGCCATGCCCAGCCAGGCAGTCCACGGGGGAGCCTTCGAGGGCACCATGACTGGCCCCTTTGGCCATGGCTACGGCGAGGGCGCCGGGGAAGGCATTGATGAGCTGGAGTGGGTGGTGGGCCGGGACAAACCCTCGTACGATGAGATCTTCTACACCCTGTCACCGATCAACGGCAAAGTGTCAGGGGCGGCGGCGAAGAAGGAGATGGTGAAGTCCAAGCTGCCCAATACGGTTCTGGGGAAGATCTGGAAGCTGGCCGACGTGGATCAGGACGGTTACCTGGACGACGAGGAGTTTGCGTTGGCCAATCACCTGATCAGGGTGAAGCTGGAGGGGCATGAGCTGCCAGCGAAGCTTCCGGAGCACCTGGTGCCACCGTCCAAACGCCACCAGGAGATCGACATGGGGGAATGACTTGAGAACGGCGGGGTGGGAAGACCACCATCTAGAGACTGAGGGTTTCAGGAGAGTTTGATAAAAGGATGTTCATGGCCTGCGTTTGGATGGATTGCTGCATGAGGGGATGGGATTGGGAAACCAAAGAAATGTCTTTTTTTTTTTAAACCATGAGATTAGAGAGAAATGTACTGTCCATATATTGATCCAAATAAACACGAACGTGTCCTTTTTGGTGATCATTCTAATTTGTTTTATCTATATATTTATATTTCCTGACCTGACAAAGAATGGTTTCCAGTAGTTTTGGTTTTATATTTTATCCCAGAAGAATAAAAAGGAAGTATGCATCCCAAGGAAGTAGTCTATTATTTACTATGTTTGAATTCTCATGGAATTTACATTATATAAATTGCATTGCCACTTGTAGGTTAGCTGTCATCAGCTGAGTGGAGATCAAACGGCACACAGCTGGTCGATGGAAACCAAAATCACCAATCTGTTAAGGGCTGGATTCAAACGTACGCAAAAATCTAAGTAAACAATTGAAATTACATTTTCAACTTGTGAATCTCCTGACGGCAACTCATAGTGACACAGTAGTGTGTGTGGCCCCCTACGTGGCTGTATTCACTCCTGACAGCATCTAGGCATGCTCCTGATAAGATGGTGGATGGTGTCCTGGGGGTTCTCCACCCAGACTCGGATCAGGGCGTCAGTCCTGGGATGTCTGGCACTACTGGGTGGCGTCTGATGCACCAATACATTACATCCCAGAGGTTCTCAATTGGATTCAGGTCTGGGGAGCGTGAGGGCCATTCACTGGCACTAACGCCTTCGTCATCCATGAACTATCCACACACTCTGGCCACATGAGGCTGAGCATTGTCCTGCACCAGGAGGAACCCAGGGCCCAATGTACTAGCGTAAGTTCTAATGATGGGTCTCAGCATTTCATCTCGGTAGCTAACAGCAGTTAGGGTAACGTTGGCTAGCACGTCTGTGCGACCCTCCAAGGATATGCCTCCTCAGACCGTCAAGGACCAACTGCCAAACAGATCATGCTGGATTATATTACAGGCAGCATAACAGTTAACATGGCGTCTCCAGACCCTGTCACATATGTCACATGTGCTCTGTGTGAACCTGCTCATATCTGTGAAGAGAACGGGGCACCAATGACGGACCTGCCAATCGAGCTGCAGAATGCTGAGCTGTGAGCACAGGTCCCACTAGATGACGTTGGGCACTCATGCCACCTTCATGGAGTCTGTTTGACAGTTTGGTCCAAGAATGTTGACAAAAATCATAAACAGACTGGCAGAAATCTCTCTTACGACCTGTTAGAGCTGAAAAACAGGTTTGTTTAATATTCTGAGGCCAACTCAGACTAAGTTTAAATGTAGGTCGTTGGAAAGTTTAGAGAATGCCCTGTTTTGCATCATTCAAATTATCTTATTTCCCTATTTGATATTCAAGCTGAGGACCAGGCTACACTTTGTTATAGATGTTTTAGAAATAAAGTTGAGGTTATATGACAAATAATCATATGTCATTGATCTTCACATATCAGAAATAATAATTGCATATGTTTATTTTATCCGATTGATAAGTAACCAATACATGGCTGTTTAAAAGAAATACCTACACAACATAGATTCTTGACTATTTCCATCACTTCCAATTTTTTACTTAACCCTTCTGACAATGTTTACTCACCTTGTCCCTGGTGACCATAGATCTTTCTACTCATATGGTATCTGGCACTCATATGCTGTGTAGTTGAGATGGAGAGTGGCCCAGGTGTGCTTTCTGTGTGTTGGTATGTCCGTTCTTGTTATGTATAGCAACGTCACCTGATGTTCTGTGCAGGATGTGATTTCTGCACATCTCTATTTAAATGTACCTTGTTTTTGCAAGTCGAACTCTTAATAGTTCAACTTTCCCACTATAGACTACACCAAATAAAAGTTATATTAATATACAACTAGAAAAGGTAACTGTGTCCGGGGTCCAGCTATGTACTGCAGTAAATGAACACAGACAATCTCCCGGTACTTAGCTTGCTACCTCCGAATACAAAAACAAAGATATGTCCCTTCAGCTACCTGTCTATTTACCTATCTCCCGCATAAAAAAGACTGAATATCTGTCAAAGGGTGGCAAAATAACTCACAGGGTCGAACTCAGTGCAATTTCATTGTCACTGCATAAACAGTAATGTAGCTAGCTAGCATTACTAGCAAACTTCAGATCCGGCAGCCATTTGCACGGACTCATTCTGGAAAGTTTGTTTACATAAGTTGCTAGGTAACCGGCGTTCAGTGTGGCTAGCTACCCTTCGGCCAGTGTGGCTATGTTTTTTGACACAAAAACGTTAATATTTCCTAAACCTTGCAACGAAACTGGAACGAGACGCACATTTTGGTGTAATGTCTCCATAGTGCAAGAACTGTAGAAGGATTTAGGGTGGCTATATATATATATATATATATATATATATATATATATATATTTGTGAGATTACATGAAGTGGGGGGCTACAATGCGGGATTCTATTTTGATTTGTATTTCCATGAAAGCTGAAATACTTTTGTTTTTAACTCTCATATTTACACCCCTCTTCCCTCAGAACCAGTTTTCTTAGTGGTTATATTTTGTTTGCATCACAAACACGTTTTGCTTTGTGTCAAACCTTTTCCTGATGGCCCAGCATGAAACTCAGAGTTAATGTTTCTTGAACTAACCCTGTTCCACATGAGCTCCACAACATGCCTCAGTCAGTGGGATGGTTTCAGTTTACTCTTCCATTTCATCGGGACCTGGGTGCCCTCTAGAGGCCTGAGTTATTACTACATACTGACCAGGGGGCCGGCTACTGTTCTGCTGAGAAGGTTCTGTCCTGGGTTGTTTGCTGTGCGCATCATTGACAACAACACCGTTTGTAGGCTGCATGACATAGCACTAACTCACAGATTTCGGAAAATAAAGTGTTTCAGAAATAACCTTGCCACTAATGACACTGACTGTATTATGCCCCATATTTCCAGCTAAGTGAGGCCCAGCTAGCTGTCTGGTTCTAACCACTCTTTAAAAGCACTATTTCAATTCTAGAACACAGTGTGCTGATGGCGCTAGAATGTCTGTGGTGGTGTGAAGTGAGTGGTTGTGTGTTTCCGGACCTTATACCCCCAACTGTCTACCTCTTACTCTTTTTCTCTCATGTCCAGTTTGTTTAGCTGTCTTTTTCTAGTTCAGTTTGTTTAGCTGTCTCTCTCTTTCTAGTCCAATTTGTTTAGCTGTCTCTCTTTCTAGTCCAGTTTGTTTAGCTGTCTCTCTTTCTTTCTAGTCCAGTTTGTTTAGCTGTCTCTCTCTCTTTCTAGTCCAGTTTGTTTAGCTGTCTCTCTTTCTTTCTAGTCCAGTTTGTTTAGCTGTCTCTCTCTCTTTCTAGTCCAGTTTGTTTAGCTGTCTCTCTCTCTCTTTATAGTCTAGTTTGTTTAGCTGTCTCTCTCTCTCTAGTCCAGTTTGTTTACCTGTTCTCTCTCTCTAGTCCAGTTTGTTTAGCAGTCTCTCTCTCTTTCTAGTCCTGTTAGCTGACTCTCTAATCCTATGCGTACAGCTTTCTCTGTAGTCCAGTGTGCCCAGTGATCTCTCTCTCTTGTCCTAATTGTATAGCTGTCTCGCTATGTTCAACAGTCCATTTCTGGGTGACTGTCATCCTGTCCTCAAGCCTCTGTTCCCCCTTGATTTCCCGGTGACACACAGACCCCTCCTGACACACACAAACAGCCAAGGGTTTATGTAACAGATATGTGTAAACAGAGGTGTCACATCTAAGACTGAGGTGGGAAGCCTTGTGGCATCTTTGTTTAAGTACTGTGTGTGTGTGTGGGGGTGTATCTTTGTGTGTGGGTCCTGGCATAGTTCGTGGCTTTTCATTAGTGGCCCGGTTTAGGGATCAAAACCCAAAACAATATGCTGTTACATTACCACAAGACTGCCATGAGGGCTCTGTGTTGCTTTTGGGAAATAGTAGATTAGGTTGTTTGATTAGAAGAAATGGAAACCATAGCATAAATTAAAAAGATAAGGAGTTTATTGGGGAATTTCAAATGCATTTGATTTTACAGAACACAGCACTATTAGATCTACTACACGAACACCTTGCGGTTGTTGAGGGTAAACTGTCCAAATAGCACAAGTAACAAGTTGTCTTAACCTGTAACATTCTGTGTAAAAACACGGTGCCTGAAGGCCCCAAATTCACATTTGTGGGAAGAAATAGCGTTTCATGAGAAAACCCAAATGAAGAACTTTAAGTGCTAAGAAGTCAGAATCAATAAGCAGCAGACATTGACCTCATTTTCATGTTTCGACATGTTTCTATTTAGGGGCGGAGGAGCTAAAAGATAGGAGATACAGGGTCCCCAGATCACCCTTACCAAACCTCAGTGATTCATTATCTCAACAAAAGGGAATGTCACTTGTGTCAGGTTGAGTCCACACAAAAACCCTCTCCAAACCTTCTCCAGTGTTACAACAATGATCTCTACTAATATTTGACTCATTACAGTTGAGTTTTTTCTTAATTCTAATTGAATAAATCAAGAACTCAAATAGAGTCACCTGCCTTCTTAGTCTTATCATCTTTGTCCAACTTTACTGGAAAAAAACCTCAAAGAAGGACGAAGTTGCAGTACAGTGATTCGCAGTCCATTCATGATGTTGAGACGTAGGATAACAGAGACTCAACCTCAATTGCTTAGAAATCGACCCCCTCCCAGACTCCATCCTTTCCCCGTCCCTTTGTCAGGTATAAACAATATGGTGGAAGTCCGTCATTACTTGGACAGGCTTTCACCTGGTCAGTTCTTTCAGACCACTACAGTGAAGCACAGGAAGCGAGGAGAGGACAGGCCACCGTGAGGGAGCTCGTGATTTGGCTTCAGCGGGGTGGGGTGGCATCCGGGTGCCCTCCAAACATGTCCTGTGAGGCATAGGTGATGTAGAGGAAGCCATCGGGGTCGCGGTACTGTGTGTAGATCTCCCCCATGCTGGACGACATGCTGGACATGCTCTTCTCTGACACCAGTAGGTACAGAGCCTGGGTGGACTCCAGGTCAATCTTGCTCCTGAGCAGAGGGAGAAAGGGGGGGGGGCAGATAGAAGGGTTAGAGTGGACCTGCAAGGGTTTAGTAAATACTTGGCCTCTGTGGTTCCAGTGGTCCTAGACGCTGCCTCTGGCCCACGTACTCTGCGGAGAGGGTTCGGGTTTGTCCCACTGCTCTTTGAGCGAAAACTCTCTTCTGTCTTAGCAGTTTATTGTCAAATAAAGCGTAAAAATGCCGCTTTTGTTAATATACATTCACTGCCATTTCTAAGCTTTAAATAAGACTCTTGGACACAATAATCTCGTAAATTCTGGATATGCACACACACACACATTTGTCAGTTAATTGTAACACTTTACACATGCCTGATTTTCTTACAATACACATCATCATTCACACACCCTCAGTCCTCACCTGAGTAGACAGAGGAACTGACCCAAGGTCAGTTCAAATGGAACCAGGAATTTAGTCTTGTCCAATAGGGGAAGGGTCTTCTCGCGAAGATAACGCTCTACGATCACCTGTACAGTTACAAAAGAAGACACATATTTGCTTTCAGTGCCTGGACGCAAGAAATTACGAAATTTACTAAATATTTTTAATTTTGATACTCACGGGTAACTTGTTTGGGAATTTGGTACGAATAGTGCACACTTCATTTTTTCGTGTTGCTAAAAACAGCATAAAAAAGTAGCACCTCATTATTACAAGGCACTAGCGGATTATTAAAGAGACAATAATTATCATAATTGTAATTAGCGTTAATCAAGAACTGAAGCACTTATACCTAGGCATTTCCTTTGCTTGAAAGGCATCAGCTCCATAGACTTCTCAAAGGGAGGCATATTTCTTATCGGGTGGTTTGGTCTTTTTGTGCGGCTGCAGGCTGCTTTACGTGCCGGTGGCAGTCTTTAACCCAGGCTGACAGTAATAGTCCCCTCGGGTGGACGTTTTCACAAACCCCAACGCTTCACGGTTCACCTCGGGGTTTTATAAGGAAGGGGGTTTCCCGGGGAGGGGTCCAAATGTTATTTAACTACTGGAACATGCTTACACGCACAAAGTTTGTACTCACTCCCAGTGCAGCCTCGGCCATGTGATTGGCTCAGATCTATTTCACATGTACTTGTCATCTCAGAGACACTACAGCATATCTCGGACATTGGTGTGATCACATGCGCACTTTAATGAAAAAGATCACCAGAAGAAAACAGAAAAACTATTCTTTGGATATTATATTTCATAATTAGACGGATTTGATAGATGTCTACGTTGAATTGCGTAATATAGGCATATTAAGTATGCTTAATGATGGTGGTCTGTCTGTCGGTCTTTTTTAACCTCCACCCTCCCACAACACATCAAAACAATTTAGGTAGACGGAGAAGCTGTTCTAGCCGACTGCACGTGATTATCGGGGACGTACTGTAAGGTCTAAACAGATTATTCCGATAAAGCTGATGTCAGGGAGCATGTTTACTTGACGTATGTATGTATTACTTAATCCAGTTTGTCTTATAGAAATAGGAAAAGTGAGATGTAAGTATCATTCTCTCTAGAAAGTAGAATAACGACCGATTCAAAAAAATTGAGTTCAGAGGCACACATATCATTACTAATGTTAACTCTGAAATACTCTCATGTTTGCTGCTGAAGGCAAAACTAATGCTGCTCAATTAACGGTCAGTAACCATGTGTCGTAATGGGCTAAGATCGCTCTCTGCTGGATGAATGCTGACATTACAGAGATTTTCAGCAAGGTTGGGTGAAGCCAGAGCGGTAGAGAGAAATGGCTTTGGGTGAAATGGCTCTCTATGGCTCTGGGTGAAGCGAGGTGCACCTGTCTGATCGTTTCCTATACAACAACCCATAAACGTGGTTGACGCTGTGACTTGTCACTGTGACTTGAACATGTCATTTTCTAATCATAAAATTAAAGTTAGTAGTAGGCCTGTTGGATATGTAAATTACATTTTGCTTCATGCGTTGCATCCGCGTATCGAGGATATATAGTTATATAGCCTAGATAAACAATGTGAACGATATGAAATGTAATAGCCCTTCACTCATATCATAGCATATTTTTAGGGCAGAATTTGTGTCTTTTGGAATAGTTGATGGTCAAGAGGTTTACAAGGGGTTCGTTCGAAAACTTCCCTGACCAATCCCTTTTAAACTTTGGTATGTTCTTTCTTTGGCTCCTCCCCTTGGACACTTTTTTTTCTGGATCCAACGTGTAACGTTATTTCTAGCAGCATTGTTACATCGGGTCGATCATGAACAATGGACATTATCTGCATTTAGAACTGACTGGTCGCATACAATTGGGTGATCATAATACGAAACGATTAAGGATTAACATGAATATGATTTGATCATTTCTTAGTTTGTGCTAGGCTACGTGTGCATTTTTAGTCAGCATGCTTCAATGTAATCTAATGTCTTAGATATAATAAGCCTAAGTAGCCTATTCTGCCAACGAATCGTTTGTTTAATTGGGAGGGACGAAGTATACAATGTTGCAATTGACGATTATCAGAACATTGCACTGACTTGTGCTGGATCGTAGCCTATTGTCAAACCAACCGTGCTCCTAGTTTTGAGCGCCGGAGATTCTGGCTCCACAATGGCTGGCCGTCGCAACTGTGTTAATTCGCTCTGGTCAGGCACAGAACGGGTTCGGATTGGCGAGCGGCTAAAGGCGACCCTTGCCGGAATCCTAGAACTGGACCTGCTCCGGGGCCAACATCTGGACATGATTGATGCGGCACTGGACCTAAAAGACACCAGCAGCGATCGTACTACGTTGACTGTCATCACCGATCAACAGGAGGAAAACCTCAAGAGCGCATCCTTGGATGGCTCTGCGTCATCCCGCAGGCAACAGGTCAGTGCCTTGCCCCAGATCTCTTGACAAGATTCTTATTAAATATGAATGCACGATGATATCCCAACTGGGCATTCTCATCCGGTTGCATCAAGCAGACTGGTGCGCTGCGCTGATTTGGTTGAATCAGAGCTCGAGCCTGCTTATTACACAATGGTGTTTGACCTGGCTAATAGAATTGGAATTCATCCGCCTTCACTACTTCTTATTCTGTCCTGTGGGCCTACCAGTCAAGCTTAGGAAGAACACGAAAACATTTGTTTTGTTTTGGCCCCTTTTTATAGGTCTGATGATGAGTGCGAGTGGACACATCTTTCCACGTTTATGTTTTTCTCCAAGGACAAATACATATATCGATTTCTATTTTAAATGTACACTGTGATACCCACATGAGAGATACAATCATACTCGTTTTGGACAGGTAAAAGCAGATCATGTTTTTTCTGTAAGGCCAACCGTCATCTTAAATCTAATATATTACTATATTACCCTGTTTACCTAAAAATATTTCATTGGTAAAGACCAATAGAAAGACAGGTTGGCCACAATGAAGTAGACAAACCCAGAAATCCTGTTGGATTTTTTTTTGTCTGCAAATATACTTTTTTTCTCAGTGGAAACCATATAGTAATTATTATAGTCAGGAGGGATTGCAGGTGTGTGTTCTGTACATTGACATATGCATTTTGATACTTTATAGTTATGGTTTAAGTTGAATATAAAATATACTTGGATTTCAACTTGATCTAGGATATTGTAAAAGTATTTAGGTTACTGTGTTGTTTGTAACTGTATTTTAGAACACAGGGTGATACACACACAGCCTTATACCTGAATTCAAATGAAGCCTAACCTGATAATCATTGTGAAGCCTCTGACTCACATAGGAATAGGCATTCATATTGTTTTGTAACATTTGTTGGGTCATTTATCTCCAGTAACAGGGAAAACTCCTTTATAAATTAAATGATTGTGTAGGAAGGAATCAGTGCAGCGTTCTACATAATTACCCCTTTTTTTCTCAAAAACACTCCATGCACCAACTGTATATATCCCCCATGGCTTGTTCAATGGTATTAGTCATCCCAAGCAGCATAGCTGCCCCTCCATCCGCCAACGCAGACCAGATTTACATATTAATAAATAGCAAATGGAGACACAGCTAGCTTCTGCTGTTGAAGTTGGTCATGGCCAGCTTCGTAACCTCTCCAACCCTGCCCACGGGGGAGGAGAGATAGAGGAGGATAGGGGAGGAAGGTGAGAGAAGAGGAAAGTGAGGAGAACTCAGTAAGAGATGACTGGAAATAAAGATGGCAAGTCAGCCTCTCTCTGTGTCTTGTATTGCTGATCATGTATTGACCCCTATCTCCCACACACAGATAAACATTATGTATCTGGGCTTTATCTTGGATGAAAACATCAGGCCGCACTTTCATCAATAATACATGCAGTTAGTAAATGCGCAATACATAAGAATATGTTTATCAGTAAACAATGTCTACAAAAAAAAACACTATTTAGCCTTGTAGGTATGACACATCACAATTTGCATAGAACAACAAAATATAAAGGGTCAGAGAGAGAGCGAGAGAGAGAGCATTCATAAACAGTTTGTAAGCTTCACTAAGCTGCTTTCTAGATGTATGTCACATAAATTTGGAGCAGTCTAATCGTGCAATTTGTCTGTGCATCATGGACCCATTTTTCCTTCAGAGAAAATGGCCGTGTCTCTATGTCTCACATGACAGGATATCATATTACAGAGCTCTTAGAACTAAGGCCCCCACCTGCCCCTCGTCCTGATTTGATCATGACCGTCTAGCTGTAACGTTACACTGTGGATACATGGTTAACAGTATGTCCACGAAGGACTGTGGGTGTGTACACTGTGTGTGTGTGTGTGATGGCATTGACAATTCCGTTGGTCTGTGTGCACGCTTAACTTTGTCTGCGTGTCTGTATATGTGAGGGTGTCAGTGCGTCTGCTATTTGCGTTTTGTTCGTGTACTGCACGGCAGGTTGTGTATGAGTTAGACATTCTCCTACCAGGTCTGTTGTGTGGGTGGAAAGTGAACGGGAACAGGCGCAGGATAGAGCAGCTGTAGCTATGGTGAGGAGGGGGTGGCTTTAAGTTCTTACGGTGCGGGGGTGGTGTTATCCGTCCAGGGTGGGGGGGGGCTTTGAGATGCCTCTCTTCTGCTCACCAGGGCAACCCCCTCCCCCGCGACCTCTTTCACACGCTGGTTCTCTCCTTGCTTCACTCGCTCCTTCGCTCCCCTCTGCTCCTTCGTCGTTAGCTCACTCTCCCCCGCTCCCGAGATCCCACTCGCTTCCCCTTGCAAAATGACTATCCTAACTTCGTGAGGTGCAGAAGCAGCGGTGAAGGAGGGAGAGATGGATCGAAGGGGAGGCAGATGGAACCAAGCCTGATATGCTTGTGGGCCACAGAAGATAAGCAGGATCAAGGTCCAGCTCTTTTTGTCTGCTCCCCCCTCCCCAATCACCCCCCTCTCCTCCTCCCACTGCTCTTTGTTACATCATCTCTCTCCCCCATTCTTCCTTTAGGTCCTCCTCTGCTCCCTCTGAGTTGTGCTCCGTCCGTGTTCCCTCAGTATCGTACTACTTTTGGGCCCGTGCGGTAAAAATTGTACAGCGTAGAGGGGAATAGGGTGCCGTTTGGGACACAAGCCCCGTCTCCCCCTCACAGTTTGGCAGCATGAGTCACCTGTATTGTCTTTATCGCCATAGTAACGGAGGATTGATCAGGCCCGTCCATGAACAAAGCCCTGTGTTGTCCCTCCTTTCATCAGCCTCCAGTCACCCTATCAGGATAATTTAGGCTGCACCGCAGGGGTCACGAGTCATTACATTTATTTAAGTATGGAGAAAGTCATGAATTGGCCATTGAGAAGGAAGAAGACATCAAGTATTGTCTCGGTGGCTGAGTCTTGGGACCCGAGTGTTCTAAAACCTCAAGTGGGGCTGATGACATCAGTCTTCGGTAAATAATCACATTAGAGCCCTATTGTACACCCCTCTCTCATTACCATCCCTTTAAAGACATGTTGTGACTGGCAAAACCCTGTTTGATGTCTTTCAGGTTGCATCTCCTTCAGAAACAGTGTTTCCGTGCCACCCCGGCACAGGGGACAAGGGCAGTGGGGGGAGTTCTGGAGAGGGGCCAGTGGGTCCCAAAGGTGTGGCGGCTGGGGAGAACTCACGATGGTCCACCCTTTCTTGGGATGCCCCGTCTGACCTTCTCTCGCCTCCGGACTTCGATGGTGCGGCCCAGCTGGACTGTGACTCCAGGCCCAGCTCAGGTACTGGACTGTGTGCTCGGTCATACCACCGGTGGTCTCTGGGGTGGTCTATAAACCATGGGGCCAAGAACACTTCTCACCTTTTGTTGACTGTGAGGAACTGTGTTGCAAAGCCATGTTACATATTACCTGTCTTCTTGTCTCTACCACTTTGGCTTATTTACTTATTTACACGTTATCCTGCTCTACACACTCATCCTTCATCCACATTAGCCTGCTCTACACCACCCACTCCTTCATCCACATTAGCCTGCTCTACACCACCCACTCCTTCATCCAGGTTATCCTGCTCTAAACCACCCACTCCTTCATCCACCTTGTCCTGCCCTACACCACCCACTCCTTCATCCACGTTATCTTGCCCTACACCACCCACTCCTTCATCCACCTTGTCCTGCCCAACACCACCCACTCCTTCATCCACGTTATCTTGCCCTACACCACCCACTCCTTCATCCACATTATCCTGCTGTACACCACCCACTCCTTCATCT
>JACXGK010010774.1:0-17292 GCA_016801125.1 Novumbra hubbsi
CAGGAGACAGGGAGGGCGTGGATCAGGAGACAGGGAGGGCGTGGATCCTGATGGAGAAAAGAAAGACAGAGGAAGAGATGTGTGGGAGTGTGTGGGGGTTTAGAACATGGTGAGGTGGTCAAGGTTAAGGAGGACGTGTTTTAAACATGTTTAGATTCTCCACTCAGTCTGAATGGGATGGAGAAGACTTGAACGATCGGTCTCTGGTACATTTTGACGACAACGGTTGATGAACCCGGCTGTCAAGGCCGTCTAGTTAATGCAGAAGCTTGTTCCACACTTACAAAGAAGTGTTAAACAAATATGTATATTAATATTTGTTTGAAGGACACATTGGAAGAAAAAACTTTCAATAATTCATCAGTTGAAGATGTTTCTTTTAAGGAACCGTCCTGTGTTTTCGGATTTATATTAAATATGAAGTATACTGACTTAGAATATGGTGTAAGTAATCTGCTAAATGCTGTGTTTCCTGTGTAGGTTGTCATTCCCCACCTTATACCAAATATGTAAGTGGACTGCTGATTGGCTGTTTCAACCTTCTCAGAAATGCTGATTGGTTAACTCATCCTTCTCAGAAATGCTGATTGGCTTGCTCAACAGCCTCAAAAGGATGTTGTCATCCATTATACATTTCTCAAATAATGAGAAGTCTGGGATAATAGGACAACTCAACAACATTATTTGTATGAGTTAAAAAAACTTTTCAGAGTGATTTTTGCCTGGCCGTTTACCATCAGGTAGTGATCCCAGTGGAATGTACGGTAGGACTCTAAAATGGTTGTATCAAGCTCTGAATCCTCATGAAATTACATTTACACCTATTCCAAGCTTTTTTTGGCTCTGTTAATAAGCAGCCTCTTTACCTTCCCCAAACTCTTGACCACTATCCACTGTTGTGTATTGGAATGCAGACCAGAGCCTGACCAAGATGGGTAGTACGGCAGCAGGCTCCCTGCGGCCTATGCCAGATATATACCACATCTGATATATACCACATCTGATATATACCACATCTGATATATACCACATCTGATATATACCACATCTGATATATACCACATCTGATATATACCACATCTGAGATATACCACATCTGATATATACCACATCTGATATATACCACATCTGATATATACCACATCTGTGATATACCACATCTGTGATATACCACATCTGTGATATACCACATCTAGGAGCTACATCCAGTCACATTCTATACTGGTCATATTGCAAATCCGCTTGTGCCTTACTTCGGAATTATTGAAAATCATCCATTTGAAGACACAACTGTATTGTAAATCATCCGTTTGAAGACACAACTGTATTGTAAATCCTACTCTGTCTCATAGCTATGCAGCTAACTATTTCCCCTCTGTGTTATTTTGCTTTTAAGACCCAGGTGCCCTTCATACTCGAGTTCCGATGTCATTAGCGGATACTTTTTTTATATCTTCTTGCTTTAAGGGAACTGCATTTTGAGTTGTTCCTATTCCAAATAAAATTGCATTCATATGTATTCCATGGAAACCGAAAGGGCTAAGAGAAAAGTCATTTAACAATCATTTAAATGTGTATTAACGAGCTGTACAGCAGTGTGTATATGTGACCTGCATATTTCCTCATTCAATGAGACAAGGTAAATGATATGGGTGAAAACGGGTCTCTTCAGAGAGACACACACACATGTAGATAAAAAGACGGATACAAACACAGACAGACACACACACACACACACACTGTCAAACACACAGACAGATACACGCGCATAGAACCATACACACTGTTTCCGATCTTCACAGATAACCTAGCCTGAGGGCCTGGGACCTAATTTAAGGGCCCATTTATCAGTTGTCTCCAAGACGTTCTGTTGGACTGCTTCTCCACTGCTTCTCATCTGCAAAAAATCTGGTTCAACTGTAAATCTCTTCCACAAAAGAATCATAACAATGTAGAACTTCCCAACTAACGGCATACATATTTATGTACGAAGGTTGAGATGATACTATCATTTTATTAATATTTCATTATTTCGACTTTATATCCACCAAATTGAAACATAGACTTTTTTTCCAGGCCAGATTGTGCATGTCAATCTACAGCAATGAAAACAGACAGGGAACAAAGCACTGAGAATGTAGTGAATTAGTAATATTCACAGTGTTGTGCCCTACCATCAACACACACTCTCTACCCAGATCATTCCTGGTGAATTAGTAATATTCAGACTGTAGTGCAGTACCATCAACACACACTCTCTACCCAGATCATTCCTGGTGAATTAGTAATATTCAGACTGTTGTGCAGTACCATCAACACACACTCTCTACCCAGATCATTCCTGGTGAATTAGTAATATTCAGACTGTTGTGCAGTACCATCAACACACTGTCTGTAGTGCATGGAGGAGAATCCGTCTCACATCAGAGATCCAATTCAGGACACAGGCGTTGAGGCTTTTAAATAACACATTTCTTTAATCCAAAGGCTTACTTGCTGTCAATGATCTGAACGTTACAACCATAAACGGCAACATTTAACTTTGTTCAGACTCTGGTCTGAGGAAATTAAATTGTGACGTAACAAGGGATAAACGATAAACTGGAGAAACCAATTACTGTAATGGAACAACATAGAACATTTAGAGAAACAAGAACTGAACTACATGGAACATAATAAAGTAACAATCGGCATAGCACAGACTGTGACCAACCTTTACAAACATAATTCCTAAACATAAATCAAAGTCTCTGTTTCACTATTTCAACTGTGGCTTGTGGTTTCACTGCTGTGGACAGTCTCCATTGAAATGATTATGGGCAACATAACATAGGCAGTGCAGGGGGAGTGGCTAATGATTATGGGCAACATAACATAGGCAGTGCAGGGGGAGTGGCTAATGATTATGGGCAACATAAGATAGGCAGTGCAGGGGGAGTGGCTAATGATTATGGGCAACATAACATAGGCAGTGCAAGGGGAGTGGCTAATGATTATGGGCAACATAACATAGGCAGTGCAGGGGGAGTGGCTAATGTTTATGCATTGACTATATTTGAATATAGAGTAGATTTATCAAAGTTGAAGATATCTAAAACAGATGTGACCTGAAGTGTTTAAGAGAAAAAATGAATACAAGTGAAACTCTTAATAGTAAAACAAATTTTTAAATCATAATTCAAATTACAGACTAGTCATTGCTCAAATACTACTATTATTAATGTAATTTCACTAGTAATATTAAGATATTAAAAACCTGAATTAATACTAGTTATTATGAATAAGCACTAATATTCATTACATTGTAACTAGTAACCACCTCCTGGTTAATAACTGCCGAGCTCCAGGAGTTCAATACAATAAAAGATGGGAAATCTCTTAGGTATAGGAAGTGGAAACTTGTTTAGTTTTATTACATTTAGTCACTAGTATCTAATCAACTTAACTTTAATTTTACAAAGTGAAAAATGTACTGAAAACATTTAGAAGACTTATCTTTAACTAAATAATAAGTACAATTTTCTTTTTTTTTAAATAACAACTAGTAAGGTCCTCAGATGTTTAACTGGCTTGCCATAGTATTTATTATTTAGTTTGTGTTAAATTAAACTTAATTTAACTAGTAAAAGTTGATACTCAAACTTATTATTTACTTACTATTCCAGTTTTAATTGGACTATGAATAGTTTATACTAGTAGTTTGTATTTTGTTGCTATTCCACTAGTCAGTACTTACAGTAATAGAATTTAGTAATATTTAAAAAAACACTTGTTTCTGTTGAATTAAAACATTTTTTTAAAAATATTCTGACTTGACTAGGCCAGTCGGTTTTCCAAAGAATAAGACAAATTAGCACCACAGAATAAAACAGCTTGTCATAACCATAACCACTTGGGTAGAGTGTGGGGGAGAGACAGAGTGGATGGGATTGACGAAGTGGGAGAGAGGAAAGAGGTCTCCGAGAGGATGTTGGGGGGAAGTTGAGGGGGAAGTTGATGAATAGAGAGGGGGAAGTTGAGGGATTGAGATGGGGAAGTTGAGGGATTGAGATGGGGAAGTTGAGGGATTGAGATGGGGAAGTTGAGGGATTGAGATGGGGAAGTTGAGGGATAGAGATGGGGAAGTTGAGGGATGAACGGGGGGAGGTTGAGGGGAAGTTGAGGGAATGAGAGGGGGAAGTTGTGGAATGGAGATGGGGAAGTTGAGGGATGGAGATGGGGAAGTTGAGGGATGGAGATGGGGAAGTTGAGGGATGGAGATGGGGAAGTTGAGGGATAGAGAGGGGGAAGTTGAGGGATGGAGATGGGGAAGTTGAGGGATGAACGGGGGGAAGTTGAGGGAATAAGAGGGGATCCCCCAGCTTCCAGTCACAATGTGCTTCTTCTCACTATCTTTATTACAAACTTTTTTCTACAAACTGTCTCTACCACTAATATATACACATACACTCCCAACAACACAAGTGTTTGTTTAGTAACGCACTGCAGAAGGGTTTGCTCTCTCTTTTTCTCTCTCTCTCCCTCCTTCTTCCTCTGTCTCGCTCTTTCTCTAAAAGCTTGTCAAGTAAAATGACAGTTTATTTTGCGCTGTGCCTGAGGAGGATTGCACGATGTTGTGATTGGCCTTGTATTTCTGTAGACCGATCTTTCACCCTCTTATCACATCTCACACTCAACTCTCTCTCTGCTTCTAGTTATCCATACATTCCCCTCCTTCAGTAAACTCCAAAAGTATTTGAAAAGGTACAATTTATTTCTGCTGTGCACATTTTATTTAAAATAGGGGTGACTATTGAGTAAAAGTGTAATTGTTTTGCTGTTTATGTGGTAGTAGGAATGTGGTGATATTTATCTACACACCGGTGAGGTTTTAAGAGAAATGCTTTGAAGTGAATGGTTTATGAACTACAATTCTGCTATAATATTCCTCTCTGTGTTGTTCTTAACACACTGGTCTCACTGACACAGTCTGATCACATCCTGCATTGACATTCTTTATCACCTGGGAATGACTTGCTCTTCTGGTTTTATGTTGCAGAAATGCACAAGCTTCCCATTCATCAAATGTGGGCTTTCCACCACAATTGCTGCCTCCATTTACTGATGACCTAAATGCAGATGTAACTTTAGTCTTATTATTGAAACACTACCCAGTTTAGCATTCTTTGTAACTAAAGCTCCTGCATTTGTGCCCTATAATTAACCCTCTTTCAAAGTAGATCCTTTCCTTTTGCCCTATTGATCCATAATTGAGGTCTCTTCAGCATTTGTTCTCCTCAGAATTGGCATCCCCAGCTTGGCCTCCCCAGCTTAGCCTCCCCAGCTTAGCCTCCTCAGAATTGGTTTTCTCAGTATTGGCCTCCTAAGCATTTAGTATCCTCGGTATTTGTCTCCTCAATCTTTGGCCTCCTTAGCATTTGGTTTCCTCAGTTTTTGGCCTCCTTAGCATTTTGTCTCCTCAGCTTGGTCTCCTAAATATTGGCCTCCTAAGCATTTAGTATCCTCAGTATTGGCCTCTCAAACATTTAGTATCCTCAGTATTGGCCTCCTAAACCTTTAGTATCCTCAGTTTGGCCTCCTCAGCTTTTGGCCTCCTCATTTTTTGGTCTCCTCGGCTTGGTCTCCTAAGTATTGGCCTCCTAAACATTTAGTATCCTCAGTATTGGCCTCCTAAACATTAAGTATCCTCAGTATTGGCCTCCTAAACATTTAGTATCCTCAGTATTGGCCTCCTAAACCTTTAGTATCCTCAGTATTGGCCTTCTAAACATTTAGTATCCTCAGTATTTGTCACAACTCAGGGAGTGGACCCAAGTGCAGACGTTGACGGGTGGATATGAAAGGGGTCCCGAAGGCTGAACAGCAGGCTGGGGTAATCGTAGTCAGACAGGCTGGGGTCGGTACACGGGCTGGCTAGGTTTTGGTTGCAGGCGGGCGATGGACGGAACGGTGGTCGGGCAGGCAGGCAGAGGTTCGGTACACGGGCAGACTCGGTTGTAGTACAGACGGACAGTTGACGGGAGCAATGGTCGAAATGGCAGGCAGAGGTTCGGTACACGGACAATCGAATTAGGAACAGACCAGAACAGAACCGGGAATACAAGGGAGCGGATCAACTTGACAAAACGCACAAGACGAACTGGCAACAGGAACAAGGAGACACCAGGAATATATACACAAGGACTAATGGGAACATGGGAGACACCTGGTGGGGGCGGAGACGATATGAGGTAAGACAGGTGTACCGTATCAGGGTGTGACAGTATTGGCCTCCTCAGCTTTTGGCCTTGTCAGTTTTTGGCCTCCTCAGCTTCGTCTCTTTAGTATTTGTCCTCCTCAGCTTGGCCTCCTCAGCATTTGTCCTCCTCAGATTGGCCTCCTCAGCTTGATGTTAAAGAGGATTAGGATGTTATGTGTATCATGCAGAACCTGTACGGAAGCATCTGCGTTTGTTATGTTCCTCTACTCATGGATTTAGTTGTTTCCTTTAATTTATTACCTGTCTTATGTGTTAATTACCAGCATTCTATGTGGGGTAGTTTTTCAACGTTCCCTTTTAAATATGTTAAAGGAATAGTTGGGATTTGATTTTAGTATTGATCTATCTGCCTTTGGCCTCCTCAGCATTTGGTCTTATCATCTTGGCCTCCTCAGTATTGGTCTCCTCAACCTTTGGCCTCCTAAACATTTAGTACCCTCAGTATTGGCCTCCTAATCATTTAGTATCCTCAGTATTGGCCTCCTAAACATTTATTATCCTCAGTATTGGCCTCCTAAACATTTAGTATCCTCAGTATTGGCCTCCTAAACATTTAGTATCCTCAGTATTGGCCTCCTAAACATTTAGTATCCTCAGTATTGGCCTCCTAAACATTTAGTATCCTCAGTATTGGCCTCCTAAACATTTAGTATCCTCAGTATTGGCCTCCTAATCATTTAGTATCCTCAGTATTGGCCTCCTAAACATTTAGTATCCTCAGTATTGGCCTCCTAATCATTTAGTATCCTCAGTATTGGCCTCCTAAACATTTGTCCTCCTCAGTATTGGCCTCCTCAGCTTTTGCCCCTGACAGTTTTTGGCCTCCTCAGCTTTTGCCCCTGACAGTTTTTGGCCTCCTCTGCTTTGTCTCTTTAGCATTTGTCCTCCTCAGCATTTGTCCTCCTCAGCATTTGTCCTCCTCAGCTTGGCCTCCTCAGATTGGCCTCCTCAGATTGGCCTCCTCAGCTTGATGTTAAAGAAGATTAGGATGTTATGTGTATCATGCAGAACCTGTACGGAAGCATCTGCGTTTGTTATGTTCCTTTACTCATGGATATAGTTGTTTCCTTTCATTTATTACCCGTCTTATGTGTTAATTACCAGCATTCTATGTGGGGTCGTTTTTCAACGTCCCCTTTTAAATATGTTAAAGGGATAGTTGGGATTTGGTGTACATTTTATTTATTTCTCTGTGTCCTGTGTTTAGAAAGTCAGAGGTTGTTTTGTGAGTCAATGTTAACTTTGTAACTAGGCTATTAGATACAACTGACAGTGCGGTAACTATAGATTCTGACAATCCAACCCATTTTTTAAGCTAATTAGAAAATTCTCTTGGCATATCAATTAATTGAATTAACAAGATTTAACAAAGTGTTTTGTGGATTATTTCAATGGGTGCCAAAAATAGATGGTGGAATGTCTACATCTATACCTCAGTAGAGGGATTTGGCAGTTATCCTGTGAGGATTTATGGTTTTATCAAACTTCTCTGATGATGGTGAAGAGCTGTTACCTTTGGTGACGCAATCTTTTGCTGCTCACCTGGAGATGAACTTCACCTCAGGTTAAATGACTTCACCTTGACGCAGACTGCCCCCCACCAACTGGGTTCTTCTAGACGGTTAACATCAGAATGCAATGGAATTGTTATGGTGGCCATTGCGGCTTTTAACCATTGATGTGACAGGGATGTACGTGACTGTGAATTATTTCACGTGGTAAACTTCACCCCCCAACGAAATGCCTCTCTTGACCTCCTACACTCTTCAGCGTGAGTTACGACACTCTTGAGTCTCACACACTGTTAACAATGAGGAATACATTTGACTCCTGCCTTTTGTTTTCGCACTCCGATATACAGCCTGGTTTCATCAGCTTAATGACCTAATTTTAACAGGCCTAATGACTCTTCCTAACGCCCGGACGGAGGCCTGAGATTGGGGCTATTCTCACTAGCAATGTCTTCTGCATGGTTATTGTACATCTCCATTATGAGAGCTAGTTTCCCAGGGGAAAACAAGCCTATTTACGGCCCTGTGCTCCTGCAACACTGCAGGTTATCCGCATTTACCACTGGTGCATCTGTGGCGCAACCTAGACCTAGATTCTGGTTGACTGTAGATGCATTACTTCTGGAGTTGTTTTTAACCTTAATTTAACCAGGTTAGTCTTGTTGAGATTAACAATCTCTTTTTCAAAACAGACCTGGCCAAAATAGCACAAATTACATCGCAAAAGAGCATTAATTAATATGCAATAATTTACAGAATATAAAGTAAGCATGGACACAGTAAGAACAGTTAAAAACAATCAAAAATAACGGTCAGTGCATTTAAAGCCTTCAAATATATTTTTCAGTGCCTTTATTAGAGCGAGCACAAGCGACAAGGTACACTGCTACCAAATGGGCACAGTGCACCTGTGTTGCCAATTTAAAATACTGATTATCCTCGCAGCAGGCTGTTTGTATACTTTTCAAAAGCAGCGGCGTGACTGACGATGTGTTCTAACATAATTGATCATTGTCCTCGTGTTTCATCATTATTCCTCAGTCTGTGGTCAAATCAATGCTTTCTGTGTTTTAATGTTTTAGACCTCAGACCTGACTGACTAAAAGGTTAAAGAAAGGGTGAGATCCATTTGACAATTGGGTATACAAAAGAGAATATATACAGTCTGCATTTGGAAAGGCATTGCTTGTATAAACTCTCCCACAAAGACATAATGTAGGACCATTACTGGTCTAGTAACGTACTGTGTTACATTGGTGCCATTGTGTCTCCTTCCAAAATTGTGTCTCCTTCCACCATTGTGTCTCCTTCCACCATTGTGTCTCCTTCCACCAATGAATGTGAGTGTAGTTCCGTTTTACAAGACTACCCCATGAACATGACTCGCCCCCTATTTGACACCTTTAACCAAGAGGTCTAAACGAGGATTCATTTATTCTGGGCTGCATTCAAACAAATCAATATTTGGACACCGGTCTTCCTGGCGTCATCGCCACTAACTGTTACGGTTGGGCCGCCGTTTTGGGAAGCCTGGCTTGTTAGACGTGGAATGTAAGCAGCACATCCGCTGTCGGTCTATGTGACAGGAAATCGATGAGCTTTGATAGGGACACAAAGTTGACAGCTCAATAAGCTTCGTGGCTGGATATTACCTCCCTGTTTTCTGTACCAACGTCACATTTCTACAAGGGGCTATCCTGGACACTCTTCAGATTACAGTTGTTGCAAAGTGTTTTCAGGCATTGAAATGTAATGGTGTGTGTCTTGGAATTGCAGCTTGTCTACTTTACTGGCAGAACGTAACATAAAGATCTCTTTTTATTGCAGTTAGTTCTTCAAATAGTCACATATGTGGAATAATAATAATGCTGTATGAGAGCGGAAAGGAAGATGCTCCAGGCCTCAGAAGAACAGCACAGGGGTGAGATGAACAGAGGGATGGAAGAGAGAGGAATGGATTGTACTGGGAGAAGGAGATATCAGAGTGCAAAATGTCACCGTAACCTCTCGATTTTTCTGTTCTATTTTTGATAAGCCAAACATTATTTATGAGGAGCCCTTTCAAAGCACTAACGTTTTTAGCTATATTGCTCAGGGCACCCAAATTACTAGCGTTTTTTAAGGTGGTAATCAGTTATCTCCGTGAAGGGACCAATGTGGGCACCAATCTAAATTAATTATCCAGCATTTGATTTTGATTCATATTTCTTTTTTGAAAGGGAAAATTAATGTATTTCTCTCCGAGGAAGATATGAACCCATTTAGGCAGTTTTCAAAGAAATGTAGATTTAGAATGCTTTTGTTACCCCTCAATTATATCTCAAATTGATTGCTTCCTCTAAATCTCAACTCTCATAATTGAAATCTAATTGGCAGAACTCTGGAAACAGTTAACGGTCGACTGTGTTTTTCAGGTATACCGGAACAAAGGAAAAACACAACAATCATCAATCAGAAGTCCCTTTCCCTTTCTCAGTGTAGAAAAACAAATCTAATGTATCCACACAAGATCCACAGCTCGGTCAACAAACACGATGTTTACGCATAGATGCCTGCCTGCATAGGACATGCTGGGAAGGACACTGGTAACAGATCTGCGATTGCCTCCGATTTGTAGATGAATGGGAAATCAAAAAGATGCCAGTAAACCGCGGTTGGATGCCATTACCTTCATAACTAAGTGATGGACAATGGAAGTTTCTAGAAGTGTAAGTGGCCTGACGTGGTGCACTGCTCCCTCTGTGCTGACACCGCTTGGGCTTGGGTCTGACGACTCCGCGTTCAGGGAAACACTCTACCTTTCGCTTGTGTCAAATAATGCCTAAAATGCCAAAAAGATGCTTAAACCATGTCTCCAGAATAATTCATACTTCCTGTTAGCGGTTGCTCAGAAGCCTGATCACCACAGACCGATCGTAGAGGGTTAGGTTGATCAGAAGCCTGATCACCACAGACCGATCAGAGAGGGTTAGGTTGATCAGAAGCCTGATCACCCCAGACCGATCGTAGAGGGTTAGGTTGATCAGAAGCCTGATCACCACAGACCGATCAGAGAGGGTTAGGTTGATCAGAAGCCTGATCACCACAGACCGATCAGAGAGGGTTAGGTTGATCAGAAGCCTGATCACCACAGACCGATCAGAGAGGGTTAGGTTGATCAGAAGCCTGATCAGCACAGACCGATCAGAGAGGGTTAGGTTGATCAGAAGCCTGATCACCACAGACCGATCAGAGAGGGTTAGGTTGATCAGAAGCCTGATCACCACAGACCGATCAGAGAGGGTTAGGTTGATCAGAAGCCTGATCAGCACAGACCGATCAGAGAGGGTTAGGTTGATCAGAAGCCTGATCAGCACAGACCGATCAGAGAGGGTTAGGTTGATCAGAAGCCTGATCACCACAGACCGATAAAAGAGAGTTAGGTTGCAAGATGTACAATAAAAACCTCAGGATTTTATTGTACAGACGCATCACATTGATTTTAATGCTTTTATTGTACCTGTCTTCAAAGTCTAGTAACAATAACGTTTCTGGGTTCCTTCATGTTTGTTTCCAAGACATTGACCCACTGAAATTTCTGTCTTTTGCACGTCTCAATAATTGATATTTATGGATTTTATTTGAATGGTAGAATTCCCGTATTATGTTCTGATGACATTAGGCTATTTTGCTCAAGGAATAAGTTGCAAAGGAAGCGAAATGGCGACCATCGAAAAAGGAGATTACGAGTATAAAGGATATTAGCTTTGTCAAGCATAGCGTAATGTAATTTGTAAAATGAGAAAATAAGCAGTGAGCTAAGAAAAATAAATGGTGTCTGCAAGTTTGTCTCTGCATTTTCCTAAGGCCCTTTCAACAGAAGATAAAGCAGACACTCATTCAGCTGGCGTTTCCACAGACCTGCACACGCGGAGGTGTTTTTAGGTCAAAGTGAATAGGGCCAATTACATTATTACAAAGCTCTTCATGAACGTCTGTATTTTACCTGTACGTAAAAGGCCCTTCCGTACAGCATGTGAAGCCTGAAAAGAAACTCTGCCACCTGGGTGTGACTGAATTAGCATTTGAAAAAGCTAAACGCTGGGCCTAAGTAGCAGTAACCAAATTCAGGGGCAAATGAAAGACAAACACACAAACACACATACACTAAACACTGTTTCTTGGTTGTTTATATATCCCCAATAAATTGTCTGTTTTACCACCGATAACCTCCAAACCAAGCACTGTGCTCCTGTTGAGTAGAAAAGGCTTAGGGACGTGACTATGCGTGTGTGGGTGTGTGTCTGTAACGTCTGTCAGACATGAGAATAGGCCAGGCTGCGGTGATGTGCTCTTGTTCCACAGCTCTGCGTGGCTCTGACTTCCATGTGGTTTCACCCTGCCAAGCGGTTCAGAAGTCGCCTGAGGATTCCGGAGCAGTCCTCCTTATATTGGGACGGTTATTTTATCTGTGGGAACGAGCTTGGTGGACGCTGCAGATTTCTGTCTGGCATGCTTGAACAGTATTGACATATGTCTGACATAAGATATCGGAGCTTCTTAGTTTCCCATTTGAATTCCCGGCTAATTTCACCTTTATTATTGACCTGTTTTGCCGGGAATATGACATCACCATTCAGATAATTAGGTGGTTTCCTCCTCCTTCCAGCTCCTAGTTCCTGCTGGTCAGTAATGATCGGAGACCTCCTTCTCATTCTCGCTTACTTTCGTAATTCTTATTTTTATTTTTCTATCTCTCCTACGGACTATCTTTTGCACTCTTTTTCTCACTCATTCTGCTTCACCATTTCTCTCTTCTACTTTTCCCTCCTCTCTTTCTCTCTTCCCCTCTTCCCTCCCTCTTTCTCCCTCTCTCTCTCTCGCTCACTCACACTATCTGACAGTAAAATGGATCACGGTTTGAACAAGGTTACTGAGGCTTGTACCCAAGTAATCTGCATGCTCTTTTCAAACACTGATTCTTAATCTGTGACTCAGTCACGACTCCCCCAAAATTAATTTGCTTGATTAAACCATCCTTTGTAGTTTCCTTAATGAATTGTCTCTAGTCAGTGGCTGTGGGCCTGTGTATTGTCGTCTCCAGCTGGGCCCAGCATTCTGAACAGGGTTGAGGAGTGTTCAGAATGCTTTCAAATGGCATGCAGATTGAATACCATTTAAACCTGCCACGTCACCCACTGGAAATTAATTCAACCCCCCCTGTTCTTAATGCTCTGAGATTATTGATCCAAAGGAATGTGATGTGACGGATTAAACGTGATGTGACTGATTAAATGTAATGTGACAGATTAAACGCCATCCGGCTAATGACTCAATTAAGAAAATGCCTAGCAAACCATCTGTGAGGAATGCGCACTCGACAGCTGAATCCACCGGTCACCAATTATAGTTGTCAATGGTCCCGGTATCAGGAGAAAGTTTGACGTGTTTGCGCTTGAACACTAACTGTGTTCCCGGACTCGCCTTGTCTCTTACGCTGACCATTTCAGGGGAGTGTCTGGCTTCCCTCTTAGTGTAAATTATGTGCGCACATTCAGGCCTGGACCTGCCCGCTTGTAATGAAGCAGGAACCCAGTGGCCAGGCGCCAAAACATTGGACGCACTTCAGCTGAAGTTGTGGGTTGCCTGCCGTGTCTCGCTGGGCCACGCGAGGGGGACAATACTATGCATCCCCCCTCGGCCCCTGCTGTAGTCTCCAGGGATCCCTCCCGCCACCGTACAGTAGCTGCTGTCGTCTCCAGGGATCCCTCCCGCCGCCGTACAGTAGCTGCTGTCGTCTCCAGGGATCCCTCCCGCCGCCGTACAGTAGCTGCTGTCGTCTCCCGGGATCCCTCCCGCCGCCGTACAGTAGCTGCTGTCGTCTCCAGGGATCCCTCCCGCCGCCGTACAGTAGCTGCTGTCGTCTCCAGGGATCCCTCCCGCCGCCGTACAGTAGCTGCTGTCGTCTCCAGCAGTCAAAAGCCATTAAAACCTGGAGCTGGTCAGCTGCTGTTGGTGATGGGGCTCGTTTGGCCTGTCAGTGACTTTAATCACTGTGAGCTGGTTACCGTCTAGATGGGAACTTATTGAGGTTTATGTTTTGCTTAACTTTGTGTGATTATCTTCTGGTTGTTCCCGATGCCAAGCCATCAAACGTGAGACACACAAGGTGTGTTTCTCCTCTCGAACGCGAGGAGTGTTCTGGCTCATAACATGGTGGGTCCAGGAGCAGCGTCAGAGGTAAAGATAGCCGGGGAGGAGGTTGGCGAATAAATGAAGGGTCATAGGTACGAGGAGCATGAAGGACGAGGTCCAGGTCCTCAGGCCCTCATGGGATATTAACCAGAGTTTGATTTCTGGGCTCGCCTCCTTTCTCGCTGAACCCTGACGGCCTTGCCCAGCATCTGCGTCGTCTGTTTTCTCCTGAACGTGTGCACCGAGGCAGGAGCTCCGAGCTGTCGGAACGTCTTAGCCTTCCAGGATCTCTACGGAAGCCGAGTTGGTTTTCCTTCAGCTATTAGCCTGGGGCCCCTGGATGCCCGGTGCCCCTGGGGTGATATAATACCCCATGCCCCTCTCCAACAGACTTTATTTATTGTGTCTGTCAAGTCTTCCGCCTGGTTTGACAGCTGGAGGGTCGAGGGTTACAAGTTGGTTTACAGAGGTTGTCTGTGCTGGAGCCAATGGCCTTGGCCTTTGTACTGTTCCCGTTTGTCGATAGAGGCTTGGTGAGACACAAACCAACTTCCGTACATCTCTGTAACGTATTCGCCTGACACCTTTTATTAGCCGTTAGGTCCAACTGTAAACTGCTTTGGTTACGTTCAGATGTGTACCAACCTAACACTAGTGTAGGTTATGGCGGCGTAGATCAATTACTGGCATATTGTAATTCTCATGAATCTGTTAACACTACCACCAGAGAGGTGATTAGCAAGTTATTGAATTTTCAGGGCTCCTAATGAGATTTCCGCATAAACACACTGTTGATATGGTAGGTAACTGATTTCCACCATTGAGGGCCTTATCGGTAAACATTATCAACATCTCTCTTCATTTAGTGTATAATCCCCCGGCTCTCCTGTCTTGGTGCTACTCTTTAGAAAATGCTTCAGTGTGCGGACATTAATTGTAATATGCGTTCAAATTCAATCGGAGGTAAAACAGAAGCTGATAAGAAAATAGCCGCTCAAATTTAATTCCCTTTCCACCATTTTTACCAGTTGTCATACGGAATACTACGTCTCTAAAATGCACTGTGCTTCGCTCGTCATATCAGACACCCCTGCATTTTAAAATGGCTTCCAAGATGGCGGAATGCGGTCTTTGTTTACCGGTGAGTCATTGCGATTTGCTACATTGTAATAGGAGATTAGACACAGCACTGGCCAAGGCTTTGCCCCATTCCCCGGCCATGGGGGCATGATGAATACAGAACCAATCCACACTACATTCACGTGTCACACCGTCGTCAGAACATTCTTGTTCCCACTGACAGTCGACGGCTTTGTGGGTGAACGGCGCCAAGCCAGCTGTGGGTGGGATGTCTGAGATGCGTCCCTCTCCGCGGTTTTGCTCCTCAGCGTTGCGAGTCCAACTTCCCTGAAGGCGCTAAGGACAGTGTGTGTAGCTCTGCGGTGGGCAGGAAACAATGTGTCAAAGGGACACGAGCTGGGATGTCGCTAATCTCTCCCTCAGACGTTCTCCCCTTCTCCCTCACCTCCTCACTCTCTGCATATCAGTCATGTTCTCCATTTCCCCATCTGGCCATAGGGTAGAAAAAGCTATTTCTGTGTGTGTGTGTGTTGTGCATGCACGTTGGGCTCTGTTGCTTTTGAATTGCCTTTTCCTGTTTGGGCCAAAGAAAAGTGGCCTGATTAGGTGTGTGTCACACAAACCTACTCACACACACAGACACACACATACACACACTCACAGAAAGTAAACTTCATCAGAGGCTTTTAAATGCAGCAATAATGGCCGCTAAAAATCAATGCACACCGCCGCAAAGGTTTCAACATTGTGCCCATCTGCCTGGACGTTCGTTAATTAATAAACCTGTCAAAGTAAAGAAAAGGATCAGGAAAGCCTAGTCGCTGTGGTTCATTACCGAAAAGCCAAAGGACCCTGAGATCACCAGCTCCCTTTTCCCGCCTGCAGACAGTTCCTTTATTTCTATGAAGTGTCACGGGCAAAAGCGCGCACACACACACACTCTAATCTCATTGTGTCCATCAGCCCTCTAATAACACTCAGATTGGCCTCTCACAATGTCATTGTTGCTGAGGGTGTGTTCACGTGCGTGTGTGTGCACGTGCCAGGGTATGCATGTGCTTGTGGTGGTGGGACACGCTCGCTTTCTCTCTCGTTCTTTCTTTCTATATTCCATCGGACCTGTTATTTTCTCCTCCTGCTCACTCTCTCTTCTCCTCTATCTCTTCTCCTCTTGCTCATCTCTCTCTTCTCCTCTTGCTCATCTCTCTCTTCTCCTCTTGCTCTTCTCCTGCTCATCTTCTTTTCCTTCTGCACTCTCTGTCTAGTTATAAACTAATTTCTCAAGGGAGTCCAGAACCCATCTCATGATGCTAACACTTTGTACTCGGGGCCTTAAGTTATATGCCAGCCCTCTATTTTAGTGTGTGTGTGTGTGTGTGTGTGTGAGGTAAGCAGACATGTAAAAATGTAAAAAACAAAAAATGTGTGTGTGAGGTAAGCAGACATTGTGTGTATGAGTATGATGCATGTGTGAGATGTGTGTGTATGAGTATGATGCATGTGTGAGATGTGTGTGTATAAGTATGATGCATGTGTGCTTGTGTGAGATGTGTGTGTATTAGTACGATGCATGTGTGAGATGTGTGTGTATGAGTATGATGCATGTGTGCTTGTGTGAGATGTGTGTTTATGCCGGTGAGCTAACAGAGTCAAAGAGATGCACAACAGTCTGGCACGGAGGGAGATGGGTAACCATAGCGACATGTATTTTAGTTTCCATAGCCCTCACGGTGGACAGTGTTATGCTTTTGCAGCTTTGTGTGTGTGTGTGTGTCCACGTGTGTATTCACCCTAAACCGATTCAAGAAATAACAATGAACTGACGAAAGGGGCCGTCCTCATTGTGCTTTTCTCTTCCTGTTAACCTGCAGCTGTAACGTATAGGGTAGCACGGTGGTGGTAGGTGGTGGTATTGCAACCTATAGGGTGGCACGGTGGTGGTAGGTGGTGGTATTGTAACGTATAGGGTGGCACGGTGGTGGTAGGTGGTGGTATTGTAACGTATAGGGTGGCACGGTGGTGGTAGGTGGTGGTATTGTAACGTATAGGGTGGCACGGTGGTGGTAGGTGGTGGTATTGTGACGTATAGGGTAGCACGGTGGTGGTAGGTGGTGGTATTGTAACCTATAGGGTAGCACGGTGGTGGTAGGTGGTGGTATTGTAACGTATAGGGTAGCACGGTGGTGGTAGGTGTTGGTATTGTAACGTATAGGGTAGCACGGTGCCAGTAGGTGGTGGTATTGTAACGTATAGGGTGGCACGGTGGTG
>JACXGK010010775.1:0-17290 GCA_016801125.1 Novumbra hubbsi
AGCCAGTCTTCTGATAAGCCAGTCTTCTGATAAGCCAGTCTTCTGATAAGCCAGTCTTCTGATAAGCCAGTCTTCTGATAAGCCAGTCTTCTGATAAGCCAGTCTTCTGATAAGCCAGTCTTCTGATAAGCCAGTCTTGTTTGCATTCTGGCTGGAATCCTGCCCACGCGCCAAGCAGATGAGCTGATAGTGTAATACTGTGACCACAGTAAACAAACACCCGAACCAATCACTAACACACGCAATTAGCAGATTGACGTGCCAGTGCTATGAGCAGGCCAATTCAAAGACACCTTTAACAGGTATCCGATCAAAGCGTTTTTCGAGTAAGACAAAAATAATCAATTGCATATTTTTTACGCATTTCCAATATAGTTAATTAATCAATGATGTTTGCATCTTCATTCCGGGTGAACAACAACGATAGGCGGGGGAATTAGTTATCGATCGGTTTTCTTGAGCCATGACTCTGAGGGTGTGACGTCTCGGTGGCAATCACACTACCGCCACCGTGAACAAGGACCGTCTGATGACAAGTTGGGTTTGGGTTAAAATGTATGATCCAGCTCCGGTGTCTTCTGTAGTTTGAACGCCTGGCCTATAGACTCGTAGGCCTACACGAGGGTCAGTTAGCGTAAAACTGTATTTTTGATAAATGACCTAGGCGTTAATTATTGCTCCTGGGGAAACCACCAATTCATGATCAACAAAAAACTTAGATTGTGAATTGATATAGATGTATGGGGACACATAACATGGTTCTCTCCCAGACAGCACGTAACTTCAAGAGGGCGGTGGCTTGTAGACAACACCACGTTAAGTTGTATAATGAAATGTAGGCTCCGTCCGATATGCAAAAGGTTACCCAGAGTATACCACTGGTTTTCAATCTGAGGGGGACCTTTGCGGACATTATTACATAATATTTATAACTGGGAGTATTATTTGTAGGCTAATACAGACATTCTTGCAGTTTGTTTGTAAACATAATATGCATGCATTTGTTACTTGTGATTTCTACCGTGATAGCATTTACTACTCTTGAACTCCATTGTGTTTATTTCATATTTAATCATTTTGTTACTCCATCAAGTAGGCTACTTTACCAGACCTGATACATGCTGGCAGTCCTCAAAGAGTTTTAGACAGTGATTTGGCAGTTCCCAGAAAAGGTTTGGAACCGCTGAGCTATACGGAGGTGAGTTAAAGTGTGTCAGACTCATTTTTGTATACGGAGGAGAGTAAGTAATCAGTCAGTAGTAATATCAGGTGAGTGATCAGTGCCGCGTCGTGTGTGGCTTCTTAAATTACCGGACAATTTAGTTATGGTTATAAGATTTACACAATATTTTTCCTCTTCTGGTATCTACAGAACGTGTCAAGGACAGGAAATTATTAACATATGTATTTTTCCTTATATAACACTGTTCATTTATTACAAGATGTTCCTTTTACCCCTTAGAATTCCGTGAATTTCCTAACCCTAATACAATTTAGTTCATCTAGCGTGTTGACAAAAGTTGAATTTCATAGAGAAAGACATGATGTTCGTAATATAGGGAAAACATTGCAATGGTCTATGGTCATTTACATTTATTCTGGACATTTTAATGCTTAATTTGATTGTTTGATTTTACTTCAGCGGGGTTCCCTTACAACTAAAATAAATCAACAGGCTCATAGTCTGCAGGCCATTACTAGATTGGCTTAAGGAATTATTATACCAAACTTGATTTCTCGCAGAATAACTATAAGGCAAATAATTAACCATGTACTTTCATATTTGTTAAAAGAGAGGCTGTTTGATTTGACCAGGTGTCCCGTATGTAAGAGAATTGGGATTCATACATACAAATATGAACCATACAAGCCATAGCACATGCAAATATGTACGTACATTTTTTTTGAGTTCTTTATTTCATTTGATAAATATTCCTATTAGCAAAACAAATGCGAGATAAGATCAAGCATTTACACGCACCAGGACCTGTTAATATTATTATGAAAAATAAGCATCATCTCTAAACAGCCGGAACAAACATTTAAATAAATGTTCGAATATAGTGTGCAATATAACTTTTCGAAGTCATATTTCGAAGTTTACAGCTGTTTCCTCAAATACTCTTTTCATTAAATGTTCTTTTGGTATAGTGCTTTTGAAAAAAAGGAATAGGTAATTGCTGGAAAATCACCTCAGCTGTGCAAACAGTTATGTGCAAGAGCAATGTTTTTCTCTGCCATAAATAGAACACTTTAAAACAACTTCCTAAACTCTTCGTCCCTTAAAAAATACAACTTTACGCGGTTGTGTGGGTCGCATGACTCTCCAATAACACATGCATAACATTGATGTAACATTAATTCTGACATCGATAAACCCCGTGCCAAAAACAGCCAGATATATCGACTCATTCAATTCTCCGTTAGTCATTTGCTAGATGTTTTGAGTTCCGTTTATAACGATATGCATGCGCTGTTCAGGCCTAACTGGTCAAAATCATTTGGCAACGCAGGCCTTCAAAGCCACCGTTTTGAGGGAATATCCGTATTGTTCAAATCCATGACGGACACAACTGGATTTGATTTAGGAATAAGATCCATGCTTGCCGTTTTGAGAAATCTGGATCAATAAACACGCTGGGTCATTCAAGAAAAAAATAAAAATACGAAATGGCGTAGCCTGTGTTGATATTAACTTGACTCGCGGTGGTCGCCTATATATAATTTACACCAATGAAACCAGAAACGCAGAGAACCTGCAAGATTGAGTGGACATTATCTCAGATGTTAGTTGGTCATTTCAGAACCGAATAAAGAGGCTTTGACTCAATATGGCCTTGGGTCCAAGCGGCTTTATGTTTTACAGTTGTTTCTTGATGACTACGTATAGAAGCACCGATGCAGGCGGCACCCGGCGTGTAATGCGTTTATATTAGTCGATGCTGTAGTACATTTAAGGAATAAAACCAAATAAAAAATACCATATTTCGTGAAGGTTGAGCGACGTTCTGTGAAAGTCACGTATGTGCGGTAGCGTGCCATGAGGTAGACCATTCAGAATGATGTAATCTCACATAAACAGGTCGGTCAGACTTTGTTCACAAAATGGGACCGTTTTCCGCGTGGCTAAAATAGGTTGTATTTGTAAGTTCGTGTATATTTGTCAAAAAATTGCAATATTGCTGCCAACCGAGTGCAAATATTATTTTAAAATGTTTAAAGGGGTGCTTCATCCCAAACCACTTAAAGACAGTAGAGTTACGTAGTGTAGCCTACTTGGAAAAATGCGGTGGGATTGAGCCGTCTGCTACACAGGTGTTCATTTTCCGTTTTTTGTGAGGCACAGCGTAGCAGATAGTGTTGGTTCTCTATTACACTGAGTTCTGAGTCTTTTTAGTACGGTTTATTTCCATCAAAAGTTGCAGCCTCTGGATAGGACGTGCTGCGCAATTGTTTTTATAGCATTTGCGTAAAAGCGAGGCCTTAATGTTTGCAATATTCTTGGGATAGTATAAAATAGACAAAGGAATCATATAAATGCAGTGATGACAGTAATTTCCATCCGGTATGTTGCCTGTCAACTTTGACTAATGAAATAGGGAGGAGATGAGAACACGGCTTCTTGATGGTGACAACATTATTATACCCGAGCTTCCTGATGCAACAACATGGTAACCGCGGGAAACGGACACGCTCACCTTTAGATCTGAGGACACGCCAAGGCGCCTTTAGCAAACTATTGGGGTTTTACGGTTAGAAGCTTCTCAGACGCACAACCAAAGTGTGAACAATGAAAACAATATTGAAACTATAAGTTGTTCTCCCTCCCGTACACTCCAGAGAGCTTTCCAGTTCCAACTATTGGCGAATCAGCACCTTTAACCTATGCCTGGAGTGATACGACGCTGTAGGAAGAGTTTGGTTTCCCGGTCCTATATCTGCTGGTCAGTTGTACGGCTCCGGGTGTCTCCGCTGCGCTCTTTGGTTGATATGAGGCTCTCGGCTCTTGTCTGTTGGAGTTTGGACTGGTGCTGATTGTTGAGTAGGCACGTGATCTGATAATTTTGTCTGACATTTGGAACGTGGAGTTTTCTGTCTTGGCTGCGTCGTGCGTGAGAGCCTCGACTGTTTTGCGCGTATATTTTCTTCCTACCCTCTTTCGCTAGCTAGCTCTCTTGTGCAACCGCTCCGCCTCCCCCTTTTCGCAACATTGACGCAACCTATAAATACTGGAACAAAAGAACAACTTCCTTGAAGGCTGCTGAAACTGCACTTAATCGGGACAGGGATCCTTGTTGTCAAATGGATGGAAATATCGAGCTGGAGATATAATTATGTAGGCCTATATATCTTGCAGTGAGTTGAGCTGTATCACCCCACTAGAACACTTGTCTCCGAGGCGCATAGTAAGTGTCAGTAATCATTCGTACTCTTTCAACTTTTTGCTTTTGATTCCGAGAGTGTTCCGATCTCGCCAGTTGCATCCCCTTGATGGACTTCGATGCCAAAAAGAACTGATTATTTCGCTAGGCTAAAGGTTTGTTGGCGATTTTTTTCTTGTGAATTGTGACACAAAGTGCCATCAGGTTCATGTTTGAATGATTATGATCGGCGCTTCAATAAAGCCAAGTTGATACATTTTGTTTAGAGTTGGAAACAAATTTGCCATTAACTAATTTCTTTAAGTGGATAACACTGGTGACATTGTCTTGGGTAGTCTGAAATCGTCTGAAATCCGTAGCCTAATTAGTATAGACTCGTATTAGACTTTATTCTTTAGCTTTTTGTAGGCTACATATGTGGCATTCATGCGTTTTATTTTTGTTTCTTTTAGAATCAACGTAATATCATTGTTGCCAAAGGCTCTAATGGCGAGGAGCCGGTTTCATGGGAAAGACTACTCGATGGATACTCAACATGCCACAACTCCATATAAATTTTCACTACTTGTCATTTTATTCACACTACCGCGTTTCTGTCGTGCATTTAAACGTTGTTCCGTTTTTTAATCCACCACTTGTGCAGATTTTTTTTGTCCCATTGCTTTTGTCGCGCCTAGCTTTTCACTGTCGGAACAAAGGACTGAGGATTGTCGGCTCGGTAGAGAGCGTCAGTGGAAAGCAGGCGGGCTGTTTACAATAATAACACTATCCCGGTGACGTCACTTAAATGACAGCCGCCTCCGCCAGAGGTAAAGCCGCTTAACCGTAAGCAACACGCTATATTTGGAAAATGGTTACATCATCGGGCGGGACTTCCGCAGGAGTTCAAGAGCTCTTCGGATTTCAGACCGCAAAAGTGTGAAGGGTTTTTGTATATAACCTAAAGAAAATGTTAACAGCATTTTTAACAACATTTTTAAATCGGTGGTTTAGTTTTTGCAGTTCTTGTTTGCACCATGGAGCAAATACTTTACAGATTATATTTTTTTAGTTGTAAGGAAGTCATGTCATAGCCTAGGGCTACTCTTGTTATTCATCAAGGACTGCAGTATTTGCACCAACATATCTGTTGTTCCACTAACAGGCCGGTCGAAATAAGGTCCCGGATGCGGCTACAGTTCTACTTTTAGCACTTACCTGGTAGTTCGTTAAACTGTCCAGGTGTATTAATCCGCCCCTGATTAGAGGGAAAGAAAGAATGCAGGAAGTTTTGAATGGTCCTGATCTATGAATCTGGTAATATGTTGATGGTAACCTGCTGTTTTCTGCGTGGTTTAAACAAGCGCCGGTTTGAAGTTTGTCGTCAGTTGCTGGGCTTTCTTGCATGCTGACTGTGTATAACGTCTAACAATGTTTGTATTCCGGACGTTTTGGACAGAACGCTTAATGTCCTTTGTGTGTTAGACTGGGCAGAAAGAGGTCCACAGGCCAAGCAGGTGATATCATTTAGCACATACAAAAAGGTCTGTTTTCGTTACTAGACTGTATGAATGTCTGTTTGTCACTAGCTGCTATTTCAACTAGTGTGTCTGTTATGATTATGTAGGGAAGGTGCTGAACTTTGCACATCTGTGTCCAGTCCACAGTGGCGTATGTGAGAATGTGTGAAAGAGCAGGAAGGGCGTTCAGGGCCAGCGTGACCGGGCCAATGGCTTTGCTCCTCAGTGGGGTCAGAGGTCGATGTTGCGTTTTCAGGGTGACCTGGTAGCAACTATTAGCCATTGATGAACGTGATGTTGCACAAGTGTGTGGGTTGCCCTCCACCCCAAGGGGAGGTGCCCCCCCATGCCCTGCTGACAGGGGTACAAGGGGGGCAGCTGCTGCAGATGTCTGTTGGAGAGGGGGGGAGGGGCCCTGGGGGGGGAGGGGCCCCCGGGGATCCATCAATGGAATGTCTCTTCTTATTACAGGGATACTCTGCTCCCTGATGTGATGTAGTAATAATACATCAAATGTATATATTATTACAGGGATACTTCTGCTCTCTGATGTGATGTAGTAACACTGTTTGGAATAAAATGTATATATTTTCTGTAAAGTTGTACAGAACTTTATTTGGTAGTGTTTTAGAAGAACAGCCAGGGAGCTTCTTTCTTTGAAAGAAAGATCTCGGAGCTCTGGTGAAAGTACATCTAACTAGTGCAAGAGGAATACTGCAATACTGTCAAATAGAATTTAAAATAATGTACCAATATGTAGATATATCTATTCATTATTATGAAGAAACACAAAAGTTTACCTTTCCTTATTTAATACATTTGTTTTTCTGAAGAATTGATCGTAGTATTTGAATACATTGTTTCACTGTGAACAGGCCACATGACCCTCCCTAAACACGTCCTTTATCAGAAGTTGACACTGCTATATAAACAAGCTGCCCTCACATTCACATATCAGCTGATCGTAGCCGCAGAGTTACGCACTTCTCCATTTTAGAGTTTTGGGGAAGCGCTCTTTCACTCTGACTCTTCACTGAATGATTGTCAGCAGCCCCTGTTATGGTTACAAACATGCTTTAAGATGCTGAAGAGAAAGACAGCAAAAGCATTCATACATTGCTCAAAAAAGTAAGGGAACACGTAATCAACACAGTATAATAAAGGGAACACGTAATCACCGATGTATAATTAAGGGAACACGTAATCAACACAGTATAATTAAGGGAACACGTAATCATCACAGTATAATTAAGGGAACACGTAATCACCGAAGTATAATTAAGGGACCACATAATAATTGAGGTATATTTAAGGGAACACATAATTATCACAGCATAATTAAGGGAACACGTAATCATCACAGTATAATTAAGGGAACACGTAATCATCACAGTATAACACCAATGCTGTCAATCAAACTTCAGGATTCTCAATCTGTCTTGTTAGGAAGCATAAGCGATTGGGAATTTGTGTCATCTGTTTTGTGCAAATGAGAGTGACAGCAGGTTCACTGGAGAGGCAACAGCAATACAATCCCAAAAAGGGAATGGTTTTGCAAGTTGTGTCAACAGACAATTGATCTCTCCTTATCCTTCCTGATTGTTCTCTAGTTTTGCGTTTTGCTATTGTCCTTGTCACTAAAGTAGCATGAGGTGGTACCTGAAGCCCATTCAGGTTGAACAGGTGGTCCAGCTCCTTCAGGAAGGCACAACCATACAGGCCATCGCAAGAATATTTGCTGTGTCTCCCAGTATAGTCTCACGAGAATGGAGGAGATACCAGGAGACGGGTGTCACATGAGGAGAGCTAGACAGGGCCGTAGAGGGGCATAAACCTAGCGGCAAGACCGGAATCTGCTCCTTTGTGCAAGGAGGAACAGGAGGAGCACTGCCAGAGCCCTGTAAAATGAGCTCCAGCCAAGTACTGGTGTGCATGTTTTTGACCAAACTGTGCTCACAGCTCAGCATCCTGCAGCTTGATTGGCTTCATTGGTGCATCGTTCTCTTCACAGATGAGAGCAGGTTCATGCTCTCATCTGTGAAGCCCATGTGACAGACGTGAAAGAGTCTGAAGACACCGTGGTGAACGTTATGCTGCCCGCAGCAGCGTCTAGCATGACCAGTTTGGCGGTGGGTCAGTGATTGTCTGGGGAGGCATATCCTTGGAGGGTCGCACAGACCTCCATGTGCTAGCCACCGGTTCCCTTACTGCTGTTAGGTACTAGGATGAAACCCTCAGACCCATCGTCAGAACTTACGCCGGTGCAGTGGGCCCTGGGTTCCTCCTGGTGCAGTGGGCCCTGGGTTCCTCCTGGTGCAAGACAATGACACCAGAGTGTTTAGACCGTTCCTGGATGACGAAGGCATTGATGCCATTGACTAGCTCTCATGTTCCCCAGACCTGAATCTAACGGAGAACCTCTGGGACGTCATGTATCAGTGCATCTGACGCCGCCAAGTAGCGCCACAGACTGTCCAGGATCTCACTGATGCCCTGATCCAGGTCTGGGAGGAGATCTCCCAGGACACCATCCGTTGTCTCATCAGGAGCATGCCCAGACGTGGTTGGGCGTGAATACAGGCATGTGGGGGCCATACACACTACTGAGTCACGTTATGAGTTGCTGTGATGAAATTCAAGCAAGTTGGAAAAGCCTGTGGTTTCAAATGGGGAAAAGGGGAAAGTCAAGTCATTCCCCTGCTAAACCTAACATTAATCCTCTAGGGGCCTCTATCACTCTCTATGGGTGTAGCTGGGTGAAGAGTGATAGAGGCCCCTGGTATTCTGTGTAGAGTGTGAGTTCTGGTAATGTGACACAAGTCCGTCTTGAAGAAGTCCCCCATCATCCTGTCGCAAACAGTCTCAGCATGGTACTGGATGAAGGGCTGACAGATAACCAACGGTACTTTGGCGCTGTCTAGATTTGGCCGTGGGACAAGTGTATATTTGCTTTGTTATTTAAAAAAATGTTTTAGCTGAAGGTGAAACATTCACACACAGAAGGGATTTCCTGTGTCAGTCCGGGTGAGTCCTGTGTTGAGACGGAGAGGCTAGGAGACTTTGTGTGAATGATTTGGCCTACTCAACACAGAGGAACCGTGTGGTGTTAATAAATGGTCGGTTGTTATTGTCCGTCACAGTGGCGCCACAAGATGTTCTGATGATGTTCTGGGACACATGGGCCATGATCAGACTGCAGGATGGACTGACGGAACGTACAACCTTCTCATACACGTGGACTGTTGATCTTTTTTTGAATATCTACAAAGCCTGTCAGGGATTTAAGTGTGTGTGTGCTGTACATAGGCCCACATGTAATATGCATGTTTGCGTGACACTGCCCGCATTCATTTTCCCTTTGATGTGACGTTGTCCCGTGTTGTTTGGCGTGCGAGAGGGGGCCGTCCTAGGAGTCACATTCCAAAACACCACGGTCAGAACCGAGTGCTCCTCCAATGAGAAGCAGCTGAGACTGGTCCTACACGCAACTCACCCAACATGAAATGAAATGACATCAGGCCAACTCAGCCATCTTGCCACAGTCAACCGGGTGCTATGGCGACCTGCTGTGCCCGAGCCATGCGACCACCACACTGTGGCTCTTGTTCCCCCCCCGGACCCTCCCCCTAAGGAAGGAGGCAGGGTGGAGTCCCCCTGTCTGATCCAAACGTCCCCTAATGAAGAGCTGCATTATGACTTTTTGTTTATGGCCCATGGGAAGGAAGAGAAAAAGAATCCCTGTGTGTGTGTTGTGTGGTTCATTTGTGTGGTGACATGTGACTTGTGTTTCTGTGAGTCATTATGATCTCTCCCTCCTTAATGCAAAGCTGTGTGTGTGTGTGTGTGTGTGTGCGCGCGTGTGTGCTCATGTGACAGTGACACAATGCAGAACAAACTGAGTAGTATTCCATTGGATGAGTTGACCCTAGGCATTATGGGAAACCCGCATAGTCAAATTATCTCTAAGATTCATGTCATGATGAAGCTAAGAATCTAACATAATTTTCTGGACCAACTAGTTGCTTTTAACCTTTTAGCAATTATGGTTTGCTTCACTCAAGCACTGTTTTACCTCTTATTTTTTTCTTTAGATGTAAGTTCACTGATCAAGTTGATAGCGGAGACTTTGTGTGTGTGTTGTCTGTGTGTAAACGTGGGCTATTATAAGGGTTTTCCCTTCAGGCTGTGAGGGTGTTTTTGCTGGCTCATCCGAGCCTCTCCACACGCCTGTTTAACAACATGAAGCTCCTCCTAACTAACTTCCTGTCCAAACCAGTTTATCTGTAAACAAGTATGTTTTTTTCCTCTCCGTCCCCATTGTCACAACGTATCAGCAGACATGTACACAATGAATGCATGTCCTTTCTCTCTCTCTATCTCACGTTCTCACTCTCTTTCTCTATCATACATTCTCTCTCTTTGTTTCTCTCTCACTCTCTCACTCTCTGTATAAACTATGCCTTTTTAGAGAAGTAACTCTCACTCAATTGTTCGCTCTCTCAACTAAGCTTTTACATTTTCAGATGCAGTTTGATTCCAAAAGCGGTACCAGTATTTAATAAATATACTGAGCATTCTCATAAAGTAAATTAACAAGTGTCAGGATATAATATATCCTGATGGTAGAATATAAACAGTAGTAGATTATAAACTAAAAGTTAGACTAAAGTTAGAAAAAACATTAGTTTTTCGTCTCTAACATCAGAGCTGTTAGTCACAAGTGATTGTCTAAAAACAAATTGCTACCTCTTACAGGTTGGGTTAAATAAAAAAAATAACTCTCCCAATATTACAGTTTTTAAACATATATTTTGGGCGGATGTCTTGTTATCTACTTATTACTTTCTAATTACAGGAACGTTGCGGCAGGATATCTGAAAACCCAGAAATGTTAGCAACGTTTAGACTATTAATAAAATCATTGTACAGTCCTAAACTGTCCTTCGTGTTTAGCTCAGAAGCATCTTCATTCACATTTACACACACTCAAAGTGTTGCTTGTGGTGGATAACACATTAAGACTGAATAGCCTAAATAAACAGAAAGATCATGACTCAAACCTGAGATCATGGCATTACAATAGGTGCGTGTGTGATTAAATGGCTGTCTGTGTTTAATGCTGCCAGAGGTGAACACACTGCTGGAGGTGATATCAGGCCCAACCCTCCTCTTTCCTGGCCTGGTCTTGCCTGTCTGTACATGGCTGTATGTAGTCTCAGGAACTGATCTAAGAAATGCATTCTTGGACAAATCCTCCATCCCCTGAGGTAGGCTGCATCACTGTAGATGAGACGGGGGCTAGTCGGACCCCACAGTGCCCATGATGATATTCTTTGATGTCATGTCAGTTCGGTGGTTGTCTGGAGAAGAGGAGTTGCATCTGCTAAATGGCACTGTCAAACACATGTGAAGAACGGCATTGTACCACATCGATGGATGAATTAATTAATAACAAGAAGAGTCGGAAGTTGTTTTGTTGGTTGGTTTGCAAAACCCGTTAACCTGCTTATAGGCACACTATTCTGACCATCTCCTTATGTATTATCCTCCTATGTGGTGATATGGAGAGGGATCGTACGGTACCAATAATTCATTTGTAAAAAAAAAACAAGCAGCGATCCATCTCACCACCCAATGCCTACAGTTCAACATAAACAGATATAATAGGCCAAGTCTCACTCACTCAGTCACTCCCTTTCAAAAACACACATACACACACACTCTATCTCACTCTTCTTACTCACACACGTACACAACGGGTGAGTCTTTCATGTGTCTGTCTTTCATGTGTCTGCGAGAAAAGTAGCCTTCAGCCTTCAGTTCATAGCAGCCTCACAAAGTCTGCCGCGTTTTAAGTTGCCATGGCTGTTCGAAATGAGGCGGGAGTGACCGGGAGCCGCGAGGCGACCGCCGTCTCTCCTCCAAACCGAACCCTCACGCATCATCACCAGTGGGGCGAGCGAGCTCTGCGCTGCTGCTGTGCTGGGTCTGGGAGATAGTGCAGTTATTTTTCTACACTTTCTGTTGGGCAGAACGCTTGTGACTTTCCCGGTCACTGAAATGGACCCAAACCAAAGAGGACCAGCTAGACGATATCCTGATGATTTAATTAGGTTGGTTATTCAACTAGGCAGATGATCCACAGACTATGATATAGGCTATTTTCCCAAAACCATTTAGTCCGACAGTTCTCATTGGCGTAGTATTTCATTGAAATGAAGATTAGGAATTTAAAATATTTATTTGGAAGGGTTGGTTACTGCAAATCAATTGCTTAAGGCACCCATATCAGATCGTTTGAAAGGTTTAAAAGTCCACACCAGCGTGATTTAGTAAGAAAATCGGGTTATCACTGGTTTGCCTTGTCAGGAGAATTTCGTATTAGTAGGTAGGCTACGGTGTTCTTTTGCTTTTTACGTTGAACCTGAAAAATATTCGCTTTTCATCCGAATTCATCTAATTCAACCCCACATTTTGTATTTGAGTAATATCTTCGCGTTAAAAACCAAAAGAACCCTGCTGTGTGAGTATGGGTACATGCCTATATGTGCTATTATACATTTTAACGTTTTAAAACGCGTTGTGCAATTTCTTCGGGAACTAAAGCGTTAATAACTCCCCTAGGTTGGCAATAGAAGAGACGGCTGCGTGGGCTGCAAGACCATTTGAGAGTGCATTTTTCTCCTCCAATCCGCTACACATAGCTCACTCCCGATATGCCCAATGGGGAGAAGGGGTGGCTCTAACGAATTTGAATGAAGAGAGTATCTTTCGGCGCCATTTTCGAGTGAGCTGCGATTGCTTCAACAGCTGCGAGGAGCGGCTGCTGCGAGTAGGGCAAGTCAATGGCTGGAGCTGTCGAAAGAGAGGCGGAATTATTTTGGAGACTCGGGGAAAAAAAGACAACGATATACAATAATTATCCCGGGAAAGCATACAACTGGATGGTAAAATAAATAAAGGAAAGGGAGTCAAAAGCTACGTCGCATCAACCGGGGAGACGTTATTAAAGCTACTTAGCTAATGATAGCATTGCTAGCGAGAAGAAAGGGGTGTCTCAGTTGGCTTCGATGCAGAATTGCAACATTTAGAAATTAATTTGCGACAAATTAGTGAACCTTTCTAAAAATAATCAAAAAATGCCTAAAATTATTTCAAGCTCGAGTGAGTGGAGTATGACCAATGGGGTTGACATTTTTGTCAATTTGAGTGCTTTTTTGAGACGTTCAGTTTGAGCGGGAGGTGCAAAAGCGGGAGGCACCGGAGAAACATTCTGCATGGCTGTCAACAAGAAATGAACCGACGCTTGATCTCGTTGGATACCTTTTGAAAACGATGTAATGATTAAAGACATTTAATTTTTGTGTAAAGCGGAGGACGCATTCTCATGAGGTTTGATTTCATTTAATTTTTTACGTATTTATAATTATTTAAGTAAAAGTACTGTAGTCGGTACTCATTCAATCATTTATCATGTTTTTAAGGCGAGTTTACTTCCAGTACAGGATTCATCTGATTTTAAATATTTGTTATAACATTGTTATGTTTTGTCTATTGATTACTGTTTTAACTAACTAAAGAGCGTTTTTTCGTGATCCAGCAAATCGAAAACAGTTTCAGCAGCTTGAGATACGATGTCTTTTTGCTCAGTGACAGGCTTGTGTTTTGAACATCCCGATGTTATAGACGACGCTACCTACGTATTGTAGCACATTTATGCGCTCTCATTTTGTGTTTTCGAACAGTTTCGGGTTTTTTTTATCTAGAGACTACTTGACTTGCATATTTTTTGCTACCTAGTTGATAAGTACGACAATGTATGCAGTCTCTAATCTGCAAATCGCTCACGATACGAGCTCCTGCTGGATGACTAAAATGTAACAAATTAGAACGTAGGCTAGTGGTGGCGCGCTGGCTATTTTAAGAGGGAGTGTTTATTCAGACAGTCGTTACAATGTGGCGCTCGCCTGTGTTTTGCAACATGCGTTTAGCAAGTTTGCTACTGTGGCCACAAGCCTACGTGAGAACACGCTTTTTTAATACACATCGTAGGCTTCAAGCGGTTGTCAAGTCTGCATGAATGCCTGTGTGATATAATGTTTTAAGTGTCGACACTTATCACAAGGTGTGTTGACAGATCATGTACTGCATTTAACGAAGTATTCTGCAGTATAACTGGACTAAGTGGAGTGCTTTGCTGCAGTTTAATCTAGCTGCCAACTTGTGCGCTTTATTCCGTGGCGAGTCATATCCAATGGGGCAGGCGCTCTCACACGAGTAATACTTTATACCTCCGGTTCTGTCCGTGCTGAGTTCGTGGCGCAGTGTGTAACGTATCTCCAATTAGAAATGGAGACCTAGCATACTCCACTAGGAAATGTAAATATTTATTTACCACAATGTATACGCAAGTTATTTCTACCCATTTTGTCCGGACCTTTCGTCCAAACAATTATAGTTATGCCAAACATAACTTACTTGAATAGCCCAGTACGGCCTCTTGGTTAACTTAAAAGCAGGCGACTCAATGTTCTGCCGATGGTGTTGGGGTCAAATGTCCCTGACCTGTCAATTATCTTAATTGATGTAAAGGTTTCTGCTCTTGTCATGGGATGTCAAAATGGGGTTAACGCGAATGAAACCGTAGGCGGTTTTCCACGTGTCTTGGTCCCAGGCGCTTTACCTTGAGGCAGCTGGGATGTTTTTTATTAATTTTTCTTTTTTGATAGATGCGCTATTTTTTACGTAGGCTATACAGCTCAATTGAACAATCCCTCCTAGTTCATTTTTATTGTACCAATATGTTCACCATTAAATATTTATAATTACTCATTTGGTCATTAATGTTTCTCAAACTTTTCTATTGAGTCAGTTTCATTTGGTGGTCGGTGGTTTAATTTTTAGCATAAAGTTTTCTCGGGTTTATGTCTATGTTGAATCTAGCATGTGCTGTATGAACACGTATGGATTTCTAGGTGTATCCAATTGCCTGTTTTTGAATCCATGCATTGTTTCCAACAGATCCAAGTCATGTACAGAGAAGGATACATTCTACTTAACATAAGATAGTGTGTATTGTGTGCAATTACTAATGTGTCAAGTTCGGGACTGTTGTCATGTACATTGTTTTTCATTAATTTGGCAACCCTACTATGGCTGACATCAGATTGGTGTTTATTTGGAAGTAAGTGCCCAGATTTCAGACGGTTATAAAATAGAACGTCTAATTACATATGACATAATTAGTTTTCCTTCCAGAAAAATAGTTTAAAAAAAAAAACTTTTTGGTGTGGATTACACACGACCTGATGATGGTGAGAGTTGGCTGGGGTTTAAAATATGAATACAAGGAAACTGCCTTTTTTCTGGCCACTGATTAGACAGGTGTAGTTCTGGTGGCATGCTGCTTCTGTGCTACGTAGTATGAGGGACAATCCCTCAAAACCACACTATAGAAGTGGTTATGCTTGAGGGTTGTGCATGCAGAATTTTGATTATATGAAATTGTCATTCCATAGGAAAAGGGGGGTCTTTAGGTTTGGGTCTAGGTTAATAACGCTGTATGATTGGTATGTTCATATGGCTGACTTAAGGTGGCAAGATGTTGTTTTCACTACCTGGTTATAACCTCTGCTGTCCAGAGGTGGGATTGAAACCGAATGCCTTCGGTGCAACGGACATCAGCATGTTGTTAGCACAGACTCCCCACTACAGCAAGTTTTGCCTAGAAGGTTCAACAGACGTGGCTCTTGTGCCGGCAACATTTCCAGGAAATGGACCAAAAATTAGTGGCACAGGGCACATTATAATACGCATCCAAAGGAAAGAATGGCCGTTTGACTGTTCCCGGGGCCTGTGACGTAGTAGTGCTTGCTCTGCCATAGTCGTGAAAAGATACAACTCTTTCCTGGTGCGAGTCGGTTCAGCTGGGCCGTGTGCCGGTCTGGAACGTTGGTATGACATTCTGTGACTCATCATTCTGTGTTCTCAGGCCTTTCTGGCAAAATGGGTTCCCACCCCCATTTCCTGGTGGAGTTCTGCCTCCGTGCTCTCCCTCCGTGCTCTTGTGTGGTGGCTGGTCTACAGAGAAATACCCCGTGCAGCAGAAACTCTACCGTATGCAGGCACACCATGATGCAAGCAGGTTTTCACAGGTTTTGTTGTTATTTTCCAGGGCTCCTTGACAAGGCAGAGTTCCGCTGCTCAGTTCTATCAAAGGCAGGTCATAAAGACGCAGTAATGGTCTCTCGCTCGTAAAACGGGATACTACTTAACAGGTTCCCGTCGTTTTTACTTTTTGTTTGTTGTGTTTTACTCATTGGTCTGTGTGGCTCCATGTTTTCATTTTTTTGTTGGCGTGTTAAAGGTCTCATCGTTTGTCCTCCCCTTGTAGGGGTTTGGCTACTGTTTGCATGTCCCATAACTGCCTTATCATTTGATTTAGGTTTTTTCCCAAGTGAATGCATTTTTCCCTGGCTGTTTTGCATTCGCTGCAGTTTTTGCATGGGCCACGGTGCCGGCCTAGTGTCATTACACCGGGACTGTCTGCTGAATGGAACCCCTGTCGGGGTCTGGGTTGTTTTGTGACACAATATTTTCAAAGCCAATTGGTATGTCCGTTATAGTTGGTTGGTCTTGGTGCAGGTTTTGGATTTATTAGCGTTTTATTCAGGACTGTGTAAAACTTGTCCTCACGAATATAGTTTAATCTGCAAGTAGAACACAACGTGTTGTAATGTGGGTTTTCTATCTGAACTCAATACACAGTGGTTACGTAGCGGCTCAAGCCTGCACGCAGGTCTCAGTGTTTCTTAAGGTGTCACTGATGCCGATTAAAAAGCAATTTAATTGTTAAATGTTGTCTGGTTTTGCCGTTACATTAATTTTCGACACAAAGTCTGTGACCTGAGTGTGACGGGATGTGATGGTGTAAAAATGGCCGGGTTCTACGTTGGGCTTCTTTGTATGGGGATGTGACATGGGGATGTGATGGTGTAACCGTAGTCTGGTTTTACGTTGGGCTTCTTTGTATGGGGATGTGATGGTGAAAAAATGGCCTGGTTCTACATTGGGCTTCTCTGTATGGGGATGTGACGGTGTAACCGTAGTCTGGTTCTACGTTGGGCTTCTTTGTATGGGGATGTGACATGGGGATGTGATCGTGTAACCGTAGTCTGGTTTTACGTTGGGCTTCTTTGTATAGGGATGTGATAGTGAAAAAATGGCCTGGTTCTACGTTGGACTTCTTTGTATGGGGATGTGATGGTGTAAAAATGGCCTGGTTCTACGTTGGACTTCTTTGTATGGGGATGTGATGGTGTAAGAATGGCCTGGTTCTACGTTGGACTTCTTTGTATGGGGATGTGATGGTGTAACCGTAGTCTGGTTCTACGTTGGACTTCTTTGTAT
>JACXGK010010776.1:0-17290 GCA_016801125.1 Novumbra hubbsi
GGTTGACTGGTTAAATATTCTCTCTCCAGGGTTGACTGGTTAAATATTCTCTCTCTCTCCAGGGTTGTCTGGTTAAATATTCTCTCTCTCTCCAGGGTTGACTGGTTAAATATTCTCTCTCTCTGGGGTTGACTGGTTAAATATTCTCTCTCTCTCTCCAGGGTTGTCTGGTTAAATATTCTCTCTTTCTGGGGTTGTCTGGTTAAATATTCTCTCTCTCTCTGGGGTTGACTGGTTAAATATTCTCTCTCTCTGGGGTTGTCTGGTTAAATATTCTCTCTCTCTCTGGGGTTGACTGGTTAAATATTCTCTCTCCAGGGTTGACTGGTTAAATATTCTCTCTCTCTCCAGGGTTGACTGGTTAAATATTCTCTCTCTCTCTGGGGTTGTCTGGTTAAATATTCTCTCTCTCTCTGGGGTTGACTGGTTAAATATTCTCTCTCCAGGGTTGTCTGGTTAAATATTCTCTCTCTCTCCAGGGTTGATTGGTTAAATATTCTCTCTCTCTCTGGGGTTAACTGGTTAAATATTTTCTCTCTCTATTCAAATAATTAACCTAATTAGCTTAATTAACTTTTTTTTTTTACATTACCAAGCCATGTGGCAAATAAGACATAAACCAAGCACTTTTTCTAAAATGTACTTTTTTTGTAATGTTCTAATTTCTCTCTCTCTGTCTCTTTTGTAGAGGGCTATAATGTTCTTACCTCTCTCTTTCTGTCCAGGGTAGAGTTGTGGAGAACATCTCCAAGCGATGTGGGGGTTTCCTGAGACAGCTAAGTCTGAGGGGATGTCTTAGTGTGGGAGATGCATCCATGAAGTGAGTCCACTGGGGCTCTAAAACGCTCTCTCCATTGTTTAACTCCCTGTGACTCAGTTACTGCTCCAGACGACTCCACGGTTTGATGATGTGTGATGACTGTGTTTGTCACCTTTCAGGACGTTTTCCCAAAACTGCCGTAACATTGAAGTGTTGAACTTGAACGGCTGCACTAAGATCACAGACAGCACCTGTCTCAGCCTCTCCAAGTTCTGTTGCAAACTCAGACAGCTGGACCTCACCTCCTGTGTCTCCATCACCAACCACTCCCTCAAAGCTCTTAGGTAAGGCCTGTGTCAAACATCCCTTGTTTCCCTATGTAATGCAGGAGAGTTGGTGGTTACAGTACAGGCCTTCCAAGGTATTTAAAGAAAGGGTGAAACACATTACTTTGGTTATTTGTTGCAACAGGCACCGTTTTAATAACTGGAAACACAAATAAATCATTGGTACCATATGACCGGTTAGTGATGTGGAAACACGGTAAGGAAACCGTGTGTGTCTGTGTGTCCTTAGTGATGGCTGTCGCATGCTGGAGACGTTGAATCTGTCATGGTGTGACCAGATCACCAGGGATGGTGTTGAGGCTCTGGCCCGAGGTTGTAACAACCTACGAGCCCTTTTCCTTCGTGGATGCACGCAGGTACACACACACACACACACACACACATGATTGTATGGTTTATCTGTTGCGAATGGTGTCTTTGTTGTGTACTCTACAGCTGGAGGATGGAGCACTGAAACACCTCCAGAAACACTGTCCTGAACTAACCACTATCAACATGCAGTCCTGCTCAGTAAGTGAGAGGAAGGGGGGAAGGGAGGGAGGGAGAAAGTTAGGAAGGGAGGGTGTCTGTAAGTAGGAATTCAAATACAGTAAAAGTTTGCAATGTGTGTTATTTATAGGCGGATGACAGATTGCTGTGTGTGTGTGTGTGTGTGTGTGTGTCAACAGCAGATAACAGATGATGGCTTGGTCAGTCTGTGTCGGGGGTGTCACAAGCTGCAGATCGTTTGTGTGTCTGGCTGCAGTAACATTACCGATGCCTCCCTCACAGCTCTCGGTCTCAACTGCCCCCGACTCAAGTAAGGAATGAGACATTTCCTCATAACTGCTGACGAGGTCCACTGATAAGCACAGCACACCGTACAAAAAAAACTGATCAAGTGTGTGTGTTGGTGTGTGTGTCAGGATCTTGGAGGCTGCACGTTGTTCGCATGTTACAGATGCCGGATTTACTGTCCTGGCCAGGGTAAGTTATCTCTGTGTCTCGGTCTCTGTCTCTTTCTCTGTGTCTCTGTGTCCCTGTGTCTCTGTCTTTCTCTGTGTCTCTGTCTTTCTCTGTGTCTCTGTCTTTCTCTGTGTCTCTGTCTTTCTCTGTCTCTCTCTTACTGTGTCTCTGTCTTTCTCTGTATCTCTCCTACTGTGTCTCTGTCTTTCTCTGTCTCTCTCTTACTGTGTCTCTGTCTTTCTCTGTATCTCTCCTACTGTGTCTCTGTCTTTCTCTGTCTCTCTCTTACTGTGTCTCTGTCTTTCTCTGTATCTCTCCTACTGTGTCTCTGTCTTTCTCTGTCTCTCTCTTACTGTGTCTCTGTCTTTCTGTCTCTCTCTTTCTGTGTCTCTGTCTCTGTGTCTTTCTGTCTCTCTTTCTTCTCACACCTTTTCTCCCATTTCTACTCTGTTCATGTGTGTTGTGACTGATCTCAATCTGTTTTACAAACATTTCTTTTCTAATGTCTTATTTCCACAGAACTGTCATGAGATGGAAAAAATGGATTTAGAAGAATGTATTTTGGTAAGAACTCCCACTGTTACTTCTCTCACAAATGCAGCTGTAGAGTGACCGTTATATTATGTGTACCTTATCTGGGCTCGTCTCCATACTCTTATCACCTTTCACAGGTGACTGACAACACCCTAGTCCAGCTTGCGATTCACTGCCCCGGTTTGCAGGCGCTGGTATGTATTGGGATTTAAAGTCACAACTCCGCCTGTCTGCTCCTTGTTGTGTGCTTGTCACACCGTCCGTCCTCCCTCCCCAGTCTCTCTCCCACTGTGAGTTGATCACAGACGATGGGATCCGGGCGCTAAGCAGCAGTGTGAGTGGACAGGAGCGCCTCACGGTGGTGGAGTTGGATAACTGTCCCCTGATCACGGACGTGACCCTAGAGCACCTGAAGAACTGCCACCGCCTGGAGAGGATAGAGCTCTACGACTGTCAGCAGGTCACCCGGGCCGGCATCAAACGCATACGGGTCGGTGGGGGTCCTCATTCGCTTACTTCACTACATTTCCCAAGCATTTTCTTTACTGTAGCATTGATGCCATGCAGGGGTTTGTAGTTCCTTCCTTAACAAACAGTCCTATTTCGTGATGTCCAATTCCACAGCGGGTTTGACACAAGATCCAGGAGATGTCTGTGACGCACACCTCACCAAGCCTTCTGCTTCTAAAACACACGTTCAGGATGTACACGTCAGCGCATACACGCTGGTGGAGAGCACGTTAGCATGCAAACGACCAGAATTGAGTTGTTATACCCTGACGAAGAAACCCTGTCCAATATCCACCCTGGGCGACGCTGAGCCAATGAAAATGTATTGTTTATTTTGTGTCTTCAACTCCTGGCCCATTGATATACAATACGTGGGAACATTTTTGACACATTTAGCCATTGGCTTGTATGGGTAAGTGTGTCCACACTTTTTTGACTGGTACTGTAGATGTACAGCAAAGCAATAACTTAGACAACTGTGCTACTACAAATTATTGCCTCAATTCACACAAGGCTATCTGCTAAGTCTCATCATCCACTGGACAGGATCGCAGATCTTTTGTAAATCATTTTTCAAGAAGCTTAAATCACAAGGCTTGTACTGTTCACACCTCAGAGTGCCTAAAATGAGGCTTCAGTTCACTTCTATAGTTTCTACTTTAGTGATTGGATCAAGTCAGGTAATTGGATAAAGCTTACTGGTAGAGCTGCTTTTCTTTGCAGACAGTCTTCCCTTTTCCATGCTGTATGGCCAACTAGTTAATTTGTTCTTTCAGTGTGGTTGTTGAACTCGCTTTCCTTTCTTGTTATACATTTATTTGTTGACTTAGATTCAGAATCCTGTCTTGAACAACACAATTTGTATGTGAATGCAAAAAAAAGTAAAAGAAAACTGCGCCTTTGTCCCTCCCTTGATCCTCAGGGGCTTTTGGCAGTTGTGTGTTTGGTTTTTACAAGAATTTGTGTCTGTTAAGGATCTTTCTGAGCTCAGGAACATTTGAACTTTTAACTCGTGAGGTGTGGGGAGCTGGGCTCTGGAGTGCACACCTCTCTACTGGAAATGTATTTTGCAGTTAAGATGAACCGGGCAAAGAAAATGGATCTTAAACAAAGTTGACAGTGCCTCTTGTTAGGAGGGTGCTATTTTTGGGAATGAATGCATCATGTTTAATTGCAGATGTAAGTGTTCTTTTAACTTTTGAGCTGTGTGGTCATGATAGTCTACCACAATGCTGTGGTTCCTGACCCATTTGGTCCACTTCAACGCAACGGTAAGGTCTTTTGTTAGATGAATTGTTTTTCTAGACTTCTCAAAGCTCTTAGTTTGTAATCTTTTATCATTTTCTAACAATTAGCATTTTTATATTCAATATGATTTTTTTTTTTTGAAGACTGATGGTTGGTCAGGCAGCTTCCAGACCACATCAGTTCCGGTGTCACACAGATAGAGTGAGTGCAGGCCCTGATGGGAAAACGGCTCCTCGTTGAGTCTAATGGGAAAAGGGCAGGGACAGACATACCCCCCTCCCCACACAAACACACATTAAAGGTTTTCCAATGACAGAGGCAGCAAAGCAACCCCCCCACATCACCTAACCTCCAGCATGTCCGGCTGTGGAGAAAGTGTTGTTTCATTCGAACTCTAATTTGGTCTCACCGGGAAAATGGCAATCAGGTTTGTTATGTCTTTCTCAGCAGTGGTTCACTGCTGTTCACTGAGTGACCGGTGGATGGTGTGAGGTAAAGTTGCCGTGTCTCGAGGCTCAACTTGAACCTGCCGCCGCTCAGGGCTCAGAATGAGTGTTGAGGCGTTCAACTTAAGGTGTTAAATCGCACTTCCTTTCCTCTTCAGGCCCATCTCCCGGAGATAAAGGTCCACGCCTACTTCGCCCCGGTCACGCCCCCTCCCTCGGTGCACGGGGGGGGGCAGAGGCTGTGCCGCTGCTGCATCATCCTCTGACAGTGGAGGGCCAGGGGGGGGCAGCTCTGCCTGCAGGTCCTACTGCTGTGAGTCCCCCCCCCTCCCTCACGATGAGACCGACCCTGACCCCCCTCCCCCACCACCAACACCCCAACACCTCGGACCATGCAGGGTCATGTTCAGTGGCCATTAAACGGGAGAGGATTCTTGGGGAGGTAGGAGGTTCCTCCTGAATCTTTCAGATGAGTAAAAAAAAAAAACAACAACATATGTATATATGCATTGTTGCAAGACATTTTGGAGCGTTCTGGCCTACTGAACACGACCCCAGTCAATACAGTGCACTCTGCAGTGTGGGTGAGCGGGTCCCCTCAGACGGAACTCTATGAGTCTTCCCTCACCTTTCAGCCCCATGCTCTCCAGCGCCTGGACTCGGACTGAGGGGAGGGTAGAGCGGGTGATACTAAAGAGGCAGAGGACTAGACCCACAAAACGGTGGGCAGAATTATCCATGATGGGGCGCTGGTACAACGTCAACGTAACGGTACGTTGTGTAGAAGTCACGTGAAGATGAGTGTTCCCCCCCCGGCCGGGGGAACAGGGCCGAATGACTTTCCCTTTCAAACCACGCCCCCGGGCAACCCCACAGCCCTGGCGAGAAACTCCATCTCAACCCACGTCACGCCGCGTCTATGTGCCCTAAATCAACATGCTCCAATCACCACAGGGACGGGTCATTCTACTGGGTGAGAGCAGAGGTTCTGCTAGGATGGCTCTCGTTAACCCATAGTGGGGGGGGATGCCACTGTGCCCCATCCATCCAGGGGCAAAGGTGAAAACCACAAGAAACAGAAACAGGAAGTACAGAACTGGACATTTGACTTCTTTGTGCATCTGAGAACCTGCTGTTGAGACTCGGTTTGTAAAGAGAATGTTTTTTTTTTTGCAATGACGGCAAAATAAAAAGAATTACAATAGGCAACTCGTCCTGGGAATGGAGTTAGCCAGTAACAAAATTGTTACTTATTTTTTCCTCTTTTGTTCAGTGCTGATTGTAATTGTCCTCGCTTGTCTATCCAGAGATGGAGATCAGATCTGTGTATCTCTCTTTTTAAATATAATGAAAACAAACTTACTGTTGGATGAAATGAACAAGTTTGTTGGAGGTACAACGTCCAGTGACATCATTTGGTTGGTTGTGTATGCTACATCATGTGTGCCCAAGGCCTATGTCCTGTGTGAACGTGAAACATACAGGCCTGGTTTCAAACTCGCCACCAGCCCCTGGACCAGTACAAAACTGCTAAAAAGAAAAGCAAGAGACACTGAGAGGTTAATCTGCCGCAGTAACATGGAGCAACATGGCAGATCTACCAGATGGGGAATGAGGGCCAAAGTTAAAGCTGTATTATTACTAGATTTCTGGGTTTTCCCAGGTTGAGGGAGTGTCTAATAAATAGTTCACAGGAAAGGGCCTTAAGGTCTTGGTCAAGGATAATGCTAAGGAGGTTTGGGTCTGGAAACCAATTACAGGGGCGGGTACAGCTGTGCTACTGTTACCCTGGGCTCAGAATATCCAGGGGCGAATAACAGATCTTGGGGCTAGGGGCCACTGGGGTTTTAGGGCTAGAGGCCACTGGGGTGTTAGGGCTAGGGGCCACTGGGGTGTTAGGGCTAGGGGCCACTGGTGGGTTTGGGAGACTGCCTGTCTGCATGTATAATACATTGTTGTTTGACTCGTCGTGAAGCTGACTGACCTCCTAGGTTGGGGTCAATTTCCATTCAATTCAGTCTTTTTTAATTGAAATGGAATTGATCCAAACCCCGCTGAACTCACCATGTGGCATTGATACTAACGGCCTCTGTTTGACAGCTGATCTAACCCAGATTTTATGTTGAAGAAAATAAATAAAACGAATGAAGAAATAAAAGTAACTTATTGTAAAAATGCACTAAAGGGTGTGTGTTGGGTAAGTGAGGGAACTGGTTGTTCCCACAAAGAGTGGAACCTTCAGAATAGGTCCGGCAAAGCTTACTGACAGGTCTTCACTAGCTAAAACCCTGGTTACTTTTGAGTTAAGGTGCTACTATGTTCATGCCAATTTAAAATGTTTTTTATCTTGGAAAACAACTTGTTCAGCTCCCCAAAGTGTGCCAGACCTTGTAGGGGGAGGGGGAGGTGTATATTTTCGGCAGACCAGAAAAAAGCTTTGTGTATATAAAAGTAATAAAACAAGTGTGTGAGCGTCTACTAACAGTAATATCCACATCCAGACAAGCAGATGTCGCTAGAGAGCCATATAGGTTGTGGTGGTGGCAAATCTATACTCGGTATTTTGTATCTGATTCGTGTACTTTTTACTTTTGAAATAACATACTGTCATATATCACAAATCATTAATGCAACAATTAATATAAGTATGTCAAAATATGTTGTAAATTGTTAAAATAAACGTTTGTGTTCATATTCTTTAATTATTAATGTTAAAATAATAAACTAAAGAATTAAGATCTTAGTATTACACTACACAATTTAACTAGTTCAAGAAAATAGCTCTTTAGGCGCTGTGATAATACCATAGTCTCCACAGTAATATAATTAATGGGTTTTCAGCAGGGCGTAATATATAACATTTTGAAAGAATGTTTAGCTTTCTTCCTAAAATAGAATAAGCATTCATGTTTTATAAACCCTTCCCTATTTTGCGTACTCGGGTCATATTTTGCAGTATTTGTGGTTCTCTGTTATGAATAGTTAACGGACTGGGGGTTTTCTGTCTGGCAGTTAACAGGATAGCTGAGCACAGTGCCGAGAAAAACAGGGTTGCCAGGTTTGAGAAATATCTATTTTATGGATTCATGAGACAGAAAAGGGGAAATCAAGGTTTTTTTGTCAGTTTAAACAAAATGTCTTAATCGAGATTTGGCTTCTGCATTCAACCCAACTTGTTGAAGAATTGCAGGGGGCTGGGCTACTTTATGGTTAAAACTGATACTACATACTTGCTTCTGTCATTTTCTAAAATGATTTTAAGTTACATTTAAATTGATGTTGACTGCTATGCCTTCTAGAAACTAAAATAATGATGCATTTGTAAGTGGCAAAATAGATGGGTACCATACAGAAATGCAAAGAAGTCATATATTAAAGGAGGAAAAACGTTTGTTGACCTTCACAAATCAGCCAACGGGTAAGCAGTTTTCTTTTTTTGGGTGGGCCTATCAAATTTACAATTGTCCTCTGATGAACACCTCATCAAGCCATTCTGGTTCTTATCACACAGCTGGCTGCAAGGACACAGTTATTCTGTTAGCCAGTGACTTAGACCAATGCACCACTCAGGGGCCCAGCTCCGGGTTCCTATGACGACACCAGGTCACCAGCCGGTGACGGCACAAGGACTTGTCGTCGTCAGTGATTGGAAGGACCAGAGTCACCTGGCCTGGGGTTGTGTAGGTGAGTTGTCTTTGCCTGGGTTGTCTTTGCTTTGCCGCCTACACTCTCTCCACTGGGATACACTGCCCCTGACCCTGTTACTGGGCCCAGCCCCCTCTCCACTGGGATACACTACCCCTGACCCTGTTACTGGGCCCAGCCCCCTCTCCACTGGGATACACTACCCCTGACCCTGTTACTGGGCCCAGCCCCCTCTCCACTGGGATACACTGCCCCTGACCCTGTTACTGGGCCCAGCCCCCTCTCCACTGGGATACACTACCCCTGACCCTGTTACTGGGCCCAGCCCCCTCTCCACTGGGATACACTACCCCTGACCCTGTTACTGGGCCCAGGCCCCTCTCCACTGGGATACATTACCCCTGACCCTGTTACTGGGCCCAGGCCCCTCTCCACTGGGATACATTACCCCTGACCCTGTTACTGGGGCTGAGTAACTGGCTTTCATGACCTCTTTGTGGAGTGGGTACGTCACGTCATGAAAGGCTTTTTTTCTGCATCTTTGAAGTGGGTGGTTTGATTCACCAACCTTTCTGTCTGTTTTAATGCCCCCTTGGGCCTGAGACATCTTTGTGAGCTATATTTAAGAAGGCACGACAGGGTGTGGTACATGGCCAAAATACCACAGCTAAGAGTTGTTCCTAGGCACAGCACGTCGCAGAATGCCCTGAATACCATGCACCATGGTGAATTGGCAATGTACCTCAGACCCTCAAGAGGCCTTATTGCTATTATAAATTGGTTGCTAATGCAGTTAGACCGGTATAAGGTGATACGATGTAAGACCCATGGTTTACAACCTACCAAAACCATTTAAACAGAATTCATGATTCAAATCACCTGGTTTGAATTCTGGTGATCTTATGTACCAAAGTTTTAAAACAATTCAGCATTCAGGATTTGAACCAAACATTCATAATCTGCCTTGCCTTCAGATAGTTAGTGGCCGGACAATGTCCCTGTGGCACTGTGGTGTCTAGGTTACCTATGTGCTTCTATGAGCCACTGTGCTTCAGCATCTGCATTGCTTCCTCTTTGGGTTTTTAGTATGGGTTTTAGGTACTTTTTTTTACAAAATCTGTGCCATACTCCACAAACTGAGCTGCAAAGGAGGAATATGAAATATTCTAATTGGGGATGTAATGGTAAATGGTTTTTAAAACCACATCACAAGCATGCACTTATGTAATATAGCTTAAGGTATGTGTTTGCACATCTGTAAGAAATGGTTAACCTTGGGAAATCCCTGCAACAGCTGTTAATGTAATCAACAGTTTTGAGACATAAAAAAAGAAAGCGTGGAAAGGAAACAATCTAATGCTATTTTAGAAGGGTGTAATGCGGGATTACAAAAACCTGGCAACTCGGGGAAGGATCAGCATCCGCCATAGTCCGACTGCTTGTCTGCGGCGCCAACTAGCGAACTGCAGTCACCGGCTTGGCGCTGGAGGGTTCAGCGGGGGAGGGTTTAGAAAAACAGTAACATTAGGAGAGATTATTACTATATTAAAAGTAGTCAGCTACTGCAGGAGAGAAGCTAATACACTGCCCTCTATGTTTTGGAACAACTTTCTTTGGAAGTGTTCGACAACTCACATTTGGATATACTTTTTCAGCCCGTGGAATAAAAAACGAAGCGAACCTAGAAGTCAGGCCTGTGCGGCCAACTACATTAGCTAGCTAGCTAGCTTACGTTGATTTCTTCAGCTACTGACTGTAGGTTCCCACTAGGTGTGTGCGTGGCTAGCTAGCTAGCTAACTGGATTCGTTATATTAGCTATTCGGCTAGCTAGCTTTATGGTGTTGATGTGGGTTGACGCATGGGACCTGTTCGATTCTATGGCTGTTTTTTTCCTTTTTTCAAAACTTTTTAAAAGTTAATGCTACCTAGCTTGTTATCCGTGACCAAAACAACATTGTGATATCCTTTGCTGAAATCAAAGTTGAGCAGTGAGCGTGTGTTTTGCACAAAGCCAATTGCGCTAGCAAAGCTAATTTGACAGTTGTTCTGTTTGTTGATCAAACGTCAAATAGCTGTCATCCAAGCTGACAAGCAAGTATCCTTGGATCCGAAGGGACCAACTACCGGCTCCCTCTTTTTGGCTGGTCTCTGAAGGAGCTGGCTACACAGCAGTGCCTGCCCAATGGAGGAGCATGACAACATGGATTATTTTTACCAGCAGGTCCTGCAGAAAGACGTTACTCGCAGGCTGCAGGTCGGACAGGACCTCATCGATTACCTGAACGATCCGCAGAGGTCTTCCGATGTGGAGCAAGACAAACCCCGGCTGGATAAAACTATAGACGAGTTGACGGGATGGATTAATTCCAGCAACTACAAGGTGAGCTTTGGGAACGTTACTGTGTACATGCAGTTTAACTGCAGTGGTCATTTGATTACAGTCCTTCGATCTATCCTGCTGTTGGCCAGTTTACCATAATATTGCTTTGCAATGTTTTTGTGTTTACACTAGGATGTTGCTCGCCAACTGTTAAACCAGGGAAGACTGCTCATTTTGTGGGAAGTTTGTTTAGGATAAAATAAGAATGTATCGATATTGGAACTGTACGGCTATCGACCTGTCAGCGCAGTCGTGTTCTGTTCTGAAACCAGTCCAACTGTAATCTCATCAAAACGGAGATAATCTGATTCAAGCAGATTGTCCATTAATCCCATCCAAACCTGTTCTGAAGTTCACAACTTTTACGTTTTCTTTTAGTGGAACGATATTATTAATTTGAAGTGAAAATACGTTACGTCGTTCGCTAAATAGCTGACGTTAATGAGCTACGTTAGCAAGCTAACGGTATTAACTGTATTATTAGCCGATTGATCAGCCTGTTAGCTCCCTAGTTAAAATCAGATCCACAAGTATTATTATGAAAAGTTTAATACAGGCAATACGTTATATTGGTATTCTTTTAATGTGAAGTGTTGGGACTGGGTACATAGTTGTTCAGTTTTTAGTTGTTGAAAAACCAGGAGGTTAGCGGTAGTGTCTGTTTGTAGGTCCCCATTGTCAGAGCGCCTATACTAGAGAGAGGGTGGGGGAGGGGTCAAGGCGCGCGTTGTTGTGTGTGTCCATATGTCATATCGGTAGAAAATGCTGGAACGTTGTCCTTTATCTTCTAAACCCAAACCGTTGTGCACGAAGTATGAGCTATGTAATGAGTACATGCAGCACAATTTTTATTACATTCATGATTTTATTTTACCATTTCTATAATCACTGGCTTTATAATCACCCGTAGAAAATAGGCTTTCCAGAGGGTAATACCATCCCATAATTTCCCTTATTATTAGGTTATAGCAGATAGATAATGAGCGGATCACTTTTTGGCAGAAACACATGTGTCACAGTGAAATCAACTGGAGAAAACACTTTATAATCATTATGTCCACTGTATCATGAAGTCTGTGATATGCGGCTGGTACAACTGGCTTGTCAGAAAAACAAATACCCCCAAAAAAGCCATTGGGAAAATTCTTGTCGGTCCATTCCCGTTCCCATCCATCGTTTCGATCTTCATGAACACAACATGTATGGCCTTTTCACAGTGTACAGCACAGACCCGAGAGTGTCCTTACAGAGTGCCTCAAATGCCCTTGCTGAGTCAGCTCGGTATGGAGTAAAAGTGGGAGGAGGAGAGGCAGGAGCGCTTGAAAAAAGCTTGAGCATGTGACAGGGAGGGAGAAATACATGCAGAGTACAAAAGGAGGACAGGCTTGAAGGAGGGACCCCGACTCCCTAAATGTGATTGGCCTTGATGACTTGCCAGTGGCGATGGATCGACTCATTTCAGACAAGCCCATTTCTGTCATGGTTGGTCCTCCTTGCCACCTTGCTGTTACTGTTGACCTTTTTGGAATGGGGCCAAAGAGAGGACATGGGATGGAGGTGTTGGCAGAAGAGGATGAGTGTAAAGCCTCCAACCAGATGGAGATTGAGTGTAAAGCCTCCAACCAGATGGAGGTTGAGTGTAAAGCCTCCAACCAGATGGAGGATGAGTGTAAAGCCTCCAACCAGATGGAGGATGAGTGTAAAGCATCCAACCAGACACACTGACTCAGAACAGAGGAAACTGGTAATGCTGGTTGCTTTTTTATGTATGGGTTAACAATTATGTACACTCAGTTTACACTAATTGACAGTACATTGTTTATATTATACTCACACACACATTAACATTTTAGGTTGCCTGTTTTGCACATTCTGAATGTTTTAGAGTTGCACATGTGGTGTACTGGGTCTCAACCTGGCTCGTCTGCGCTGTACTAAGCAAATCCTGCTCAGCCACGCTAGTAAACAATACCTCCTGCTGTGTCCATTTTGGCGGATATTTTCATTTTTAGTCGAGCAAACCTCTGGACAAGGGCTGCCCAACCACTTTCCACTAGAGACCCATATTTTGAATTCAATACATTTCCTTTTGTTCACTCTGTCTTTTTTCACGCCAGAGAACTGCCATTGAATTACGTTGGAAATCATTGGGCCTGATTGCTTTTTAAACAATTTAAATGTCTTTGTCTTTATGATCCAGAAATATAGTTTTTGTATTGCAAAGGAAGAGTTTGCATGTCAAGTCCCTTGAACATGTTCAGGCTGTGTTTTCCTCTTTGGTGACCAGGCAGCTGGTGTGAAGATGCTGCTACATCGTCTTTATCATGTGCATCATCTTCTTTTTCATGCGCATCATCTTCTTTATTATGCGCATGGTCATTCCATTACATGGTACAACACTACAAAGATAGGCTGACAGGGAAACGCAGCAACCAGATTGATACATTTCTTGTGTGCAATAGACATGTAGAACTTTACCGAATTTTGTTAGCTTTGGCTAAAGGGAGCCTAATGCTTCTTTGTTTTGGTTGTTTATGCGGTGTAGAGCGGTTTAGAAGTGTTTTCTCTCCTACCCCCATTAAACTGCGTTCGATTGAGAAACTAAAACAAGGGTGAGAAGTATCAATATTCTTGGCATTATGTTTAGTCTGTCACAGACGGAGTGTTCCAAACACAATAAATGTGCTCAGCCTTTGGTTAATCGACAAGGTGCCTCAAGGAAAGATTTTGAATACAGAGAAAGATGACCTGAGATGTTTTATCCCAAAATGTCATGCTCACCCCCCCTTCCATTCCTCTTCCTCCTTCTGTTCTGCCTTTTCTGTCGTCTTTGTCCTCCCTCCCATCTTCACAATGTCTTCTGTTTTCTCAGTGGTTCTTCGTCTTGCATCTCAACTCGCCCCTCTCGCATCGCCCCTCTCGCATAGCCCCTCTCGCAAAGGAGGTTACCTGGATCCTTTTATTCTGTCTGACTAAAATAGGATAAACAGCGGCTGGATCACTCTCTCTGGGACTGGGAATCATTTTTACTGTGTCTCTGGAATGTTCTGCTTCCATCGTGTTCTGCCAATACAAGCATTCCAGAAACACTGCCTCTGCATGAGATCAGATTGTGATCTATTGTTTTTTCAAGCACACATACACTCAAGATGCACACACACACACACACACTCAGTTTGTCAATACTCTCATTTCGTTGCGGTTTGTTTGTGTGCGACCCCTTGTATTAACTTTGGGTATCTCTCCATCCTGTAGGTGGCGTTGTTGGGTATAGACATCGCCGGGGCGTTTGTCGATCGCCTAGGGGAACGCTTTAGAGGATACCTGGGAACAGGTGAGACCCTTCCCCCATCCTCTTCCTCACTCTTCATCTTTCTAAGTCCGTTTCATTAAATGTTCTCTTTATTTAGGCAGACAGTACCTCCCCATCATCAAACCCTCTAGACACTCACACACACACATTCTACAGATCTATTTGACTGCTCCTGTGTCTGCCTTTGGTTTGTCAGTGTTTTTGTCCTCTTCTGTCAGACGACTGCTGCAGGTGTCAGCAGTTGTCGTTGTGATTCAGACTGACCCAACACACACACACACACACACACACTCTCACACACACACACACACACACACACTGCCGGCCTCACTCGCAGTATAGCTGTTGGAGGAGACAGGCTGTCAAACTCCAAAGCAAAACAAACCATCTGTGACATGGCCTGAATCAAACTTTGTGAAACCATATCCTCCACACTCCTGGTTCTGTGCTTGCCGTGCCATCTTGGTAACTTTCATCTACTAACTCTGTGCTTGCAGTGTCCTCATGGAAACGTTCATCTACTAACTCTGTGCTTGCAGTGTCCTCATGGAAATGTTCATCTACTAACTCTGTGCTTGCAGTGTCCTCATGGAAACTTTCATCTACTAACTCTGTGCTTGCAGTGTCCTCATGGAAACTTTCATCTACTAACTCTGTGCTTGCAGTGTCCTCATGGAAACTTTCATCTACTAACTCTGTGCTTGCAGTGTCCTCATGGAAACGTTCATCTACTAACTCTGTGCTTGCAGTGTCCTCATGGAAACTTTCATTTACTAACTCTGTGCTTGCAGTGTCCTCATGGAAACTTTCATCTACTAACTCTGTGCTTGCAGTGTCCTCATGGAAACTTTCATCTACTAACTCTGTGCTTGCAGTGTCCTCATGGAAACTTTCATCTACTAACTCTGTGCTCTGTAATTACTGGGACAGCAAAGCATTTCATTTTTGGGGGTTTGGGATTTGATAGAAAACATTTAATGTGAGCTTTAAGATTTAGATATTTTCTTTCTTTTTTTCCGTTCAGGACACCTTATATAATTCAGAGCATCAACCGTTTTGAGACGATTAGCTTGACAGGTGTTTCTGGTGACGTGTTCCTTCAGAATTTGTGACGGCATTAATCAACTCATTGTCTATTCTGGATTCCAGATTTTCTTTGCCTTTTTGTTCTGCCAATGATGTCTGAGGCCCAAATGGCCTGTGACGTTCGTACATGTTTTGGTTTGATTGATTACTTGAGTCTGAACACTGTTATTCACCCTTTCGTTTTATTTTTATAAGAAAACCTACATGTGTGATACATACATGTATCACTTACAAGTTGAGCCTTAATAAATAAAAACTGCATTTTCAGTTAGGTTGTGGAGATTTCTTATATCTGTATGTGTAAATTATTTTACCAGTGGTGTAACCAACATGTAAGCAAATGTCTCGTTTTCTCTTTGTGCCTCTCTTACTGTCTGCCTGTATCTGTCTGCCTGTTTCTGTCTGCCTGTATCTGTCTCTCTCTCTTCCCCACCCCTTGTATTTCCTCCCGGTCTTTCCACAGAGGGAGATGAGATCATAATGATGAATGAGTGTCATTATTGATCTACACTAAACCCACTTACTGATAACTCTGTGTCTCTGGTCCTTTCCCCCTTGATAATGGCTGTGTCCATCTTGTTCTTACTGATAACTCTGTGTCTCTGGTCCTTTCCTCCTTGATAATGGCTGTGTCCATCTTGTTCTTACTGATAACCCTGTGTCTCTGGTCCTTTCCCCCTTGATAATGGATGTGTCCATCTTGTTCTTACTGATAACTATTGTCTCTGGTCCTTTCCTCCTTGATAATGGATGTGTCCATCTTGTTCTTACTGATAACTATGTGTCTCTGGTCCTTTCCCCCTTGATAATGGATGTGTCCATCTTGTTCTTACTGATAACTATTGTCTCTGATCCTTTCCTCCTTGATAATGGCTGTGTCCATCTTGTTCTTACTGATAACTTTGTGTCTCTGGTCCTTTCCCCCTTGATAATGGATGTGTCCATCTTGTTCTTACTGATAACTATTGTCTCTGGTCCTTTCCTCCTTGATAATGGATGTGTCCATCTTGTTCTTACTGATAACTCTGTGTCTCTGGTCCTTTCCCCCTTGATAATGGATGTGTCCATCTTGTTCTTACTGATAACTATGTGTCTCTGGTCCTTTTCTCCTTGATAATGGATGAGTCCATCTTGTTCTTACTGATAACTCTGTGTCTCTGGTCCTTTCCCCCTTGATAATGGATGTGTCCATCTTGTTCTTACTGATAACTATGTGTCTCTGGTCCTTTCCCCCTTGATAATGGATGTGTCCATCTTGTCCACCATTCTGGTGTGTTTGTTTGTTTGTGTGTTTGTGCCTGTAATTCAGAGGAAGTGAATCTTCGTTCTTCATTTCCTCAGTTTAAGTAGCTGAAATGAAAGAAAATCAATAAAAATGGGAAATCCCTCTATCGAACACATGCATTCACACATTCACATGTTTATGGAAGAGTTTTTGATGCTAGCATTAGATTATGATGTCTCTGAGACAATGCCCTCTTCTGTGTGTTGAACCCATATTGTCCCTGTTGCCAGGGAAACCAGCTGTTGTGGCTGCAACAACCCAGTACACACACACACACACACACACACAGGCATTCCTCCCTGTAAACATCAGCGTTAAAACGAAAAGGTGATGTCATACCAGAGTGTGTGCGTGTGTGTGGGGGTGTGTTTGATCTAAAGGGAATCCTGTGGTATGTTGTCATTCTCCTTCGTCTGTGTGAATCCCCCCACCGTTGACCAGACACGTGGTTGACCGGTACACCAACGCCGGGCCATGGATCCCTCAGTCCAACTAAGTCTGTCTGCTGTCTCGGCCCTCCCGGTGCTTCGTTATGGATCCCTCAGTCCAACTAAGTCTGTCTGCTGTCTCGGCCCTCCCGGTGCTTCGTTATGGATCCCTCAGTCCAACTAAGTCTGTCTGCTGTCTCGGCCCTCCCGGTGCTTCGTTATGGATCCCTCAGTCCAACCAAGTCTGTCTGCTGTCTCGGCCCTCCCGGTGCTTCGTTATGGATCCCTCAGTCCAACTAAGTCTGTCTGCTGTCTCGGCCCTCCCGGTGCTTCGTTATGGATCCCTCAGTCCAACTAAGTCT
>JACXGK010010777.1:0-17288 GCA_016801125.1 Novumbra hubbsi
AAGTACAATCCCTGCCAAGTAACCTACTGTATCCTACAAGTACAATCCCTGCCAAGTAACCTACTGTATCCTACAAGTACAATCCCTGCCAAGTAACCTACTGTATCCTACAAGTACAATCCCTGCCTTCTGGCAGCCTCTGAAATGCCAATATGCTGTGAAAAAAAGCCCCACAAAATATCCTGCTTAATCCATTTATATGTTCTCTCAAACCCCAAGAACATCCGGTCGACGGGGCGGTGGCACAGGTATTCTCTCTCTTCTCACTCCCCTCCCTTTCATGATCCTCATGTGAATTGTGTGCTGTCACCATCACTTACCCACAGGAGCTCCACATACTTGTCATCTATTGTCCACTGTGGGCATTAGGAATGTTCCCTAAATGTTGTAACACTGTTGGTCTTACAGCGTGTCTCATTCTCTCCCCCAGGCTTCTCACTAACTCAACTCCTTCCCAGGTAGTAATGCGTCATCGTAATATCCAGGAACATTCCAATTGCTACAAGACCGTGGTGCTTGCCTATGGTGCAGCAAAAGGAACTGCATCTCCCTACCTGCAGGCTAAGCTTAAACCCTACAACCCCTCCCGTGCCCTCCGATCTGCCACTTGATGTCTTTTGGCCACCCAACCCTCATGGGTAGGCAGCTCCCGCTCAGCCAAAGCAAAACTCTTCACGTTAAGACATGTTAAGAGGAATGCAATTATTGTAAGTCCCTCTGGATAAGTGCATCTGCTAAATGAATAAAATGTCAAATGTAAATGCTTATACTGATTAATAGTTTTTCCATCAAGGTCAAAGCTAAGCTAGTGAAGTGCACTAGTCGTTTTATTTCTCCATAATTCAATTCAATTACAGTAATTGATTAAGATGACAGTGCTTAATCAAACTTACTTTTTTCTTTTTTCATTTAGCTTACAGTAATGCCTGCACTGTACTCTAAATCGTTTTTTCAACAAATTGATTATGGTTATAACAATTCCTTTTCTGGAGTTTGCATTTAAGCAGATGCCCTTATCCTGTGGGTTAATTGGTGTTTAATGCCTTGCTCACAAGCAGACAAACTTACTTGTCGGCTGTGATTTGAACCACCAAACTTTTGGTAATACTTTCACACCACTAGGCTATCTCCTAACAACCTTCTACAAATTAGCTCTTTGTTCTCAGGTTACATCATTTTATTGTCACTTGATTTGTGTTGTAAAGTTGTAACAAAGATGCTGACTGTAAGCAGTAAGTGATCCCACTACAATTTAGCAAGAAACCCACTGCAATCCAGGTCATTGTTATATAGCGACTAGTTCAATCATTGTTAGGGTTACAGGCTACACTCTAAGCAAGTCATTTTAAAGTATTGTACATTTTGCTTGGTGGTAGTTATTTATATATAATTAAGGTATTTTGTATTTCATATTGAATAGAAAGGCACAGAAAGTTAGAAAATAATTGCTGAAATTTTAGTAGGTTTTGGAAGCGGTGGCCTAAACCTCCCCTTTATAAAATGCATGAAGTTATTCATCAGTCTCTTCTGTCCAGAGCCACTTCCAATGGGAGTTGAACGAAGAACCCTGACACTGTGTGGCAGGGATGCCCAAAGTAAGGCCCGCGGTGACCTTAGATTTGGCCCGTCACGCCATATAATATAATACAGTTTGGTATAATGGTACGTTACTTTCGTCCCACAGCCCTCAGTCAAGTTTGATTTTTTTGCCCTTCATAGGAGTTTGAGCCCCCCTGCTGTAAGCAATATGCTCTAAAAATATAGGACAAGGTAGGACTACCTTAGAGACTCTGGGTGGTAGTTAAACAAACTTCAAATTAAATGATCTTAATGCTGTGTTCTCATGTGTTCATTGTACAAGATGGAAAATACTAGTTTCCCAATTCCAACTAGCAATGTGAATGCAACAAAAGCTAACATACCACCCATTCAGCTGTCACATTGACCTTCCTACACTGTTACACCATGACTCCTAGTGGGCTATTTCAGTCATCCGTCCTAACTATGTATGACATAACCTTAAAGATTTAGATTTTATCTTGTTTCATCAGTTAATTTGATTACTTTTTCAGTGTATCTTCAGTGAACCAAACTTTATTTCCCTTTACTTTCACCATGAAGAATGTCTAATTGTTAACTTATGTATGTATGTTGAAGAATTACACTGAACAACTTAGCTACTTTATAAAATACTGCATAGTTTAGAGTCCCCAGACACTGACAGTGAGAAAGCTTATTGCCAAGGCCAAAGTGCATTGGAAGCGCTTCTAGACATTTCTTATCTAGTGCCAGATAATATAAAGTCAAGGAAAGGCAATGCTGGTCATTGGTCTGAAAAAGGTCTCAGCATGAAGAAGCATTCCACCAGTCTGAGGGTGAGACTGCCAGTCCTGGTGCTGGTCCTGGAGGTGCTCCTCATAGCCCTCTACGCTGCCTATGTCACCTATGACGACAATGCTAACGCTAAACTGCAGAATAATGAGACCAAACCCATGGACAACACGCTTTACCAAAATTACCCGTTCTTCGCTGATATTCAGGTGATGATATTCATCGGTTTTGGGTGCCTCCTGGCCTTCTTTCGCCTCTACGGCTTCAGCGGAATGGTCTTTAACTTTCTGACGGCCACGTTTGCCATCCAGTGGGCAATCCTGGTCCAAGGTTACTTCCAGTTCAGCAATGATGGAAAGATCCACCTTGGGATTGTCAATCTGATCAATGCTGAATTCGCTTGCGCCGTGGTGCTAATCTCCTTTGGGGCTGTCTTGGGGAAGACCAGCCCAGTGCAGCTCTTAGTCATGGCCCTGATGGAAGTCCCTGTGTTTGCGGTCACTGAATGGGCTGTGCTCAAGTACCTGAGGATCAACGATGCAGGGGGATCCATCCTCATCCATCTGTTTGCCTGCTATTTCGGCCTGGGCGTAACGTTTATCTTGTACAGGCCAGGTCTGAACGACGGCCACGCCAAGGAGAACACCAGCTACCAGTCAGACATGCTGTCAGTTATGGGCACCCTGTTCCTCTGGGTGTTTTGGCCCTCCTTCAACTCCGTTCTGACCCTGAAGGGAGACGACCAGCACAGGGCTGTCCTTCACACGTTCATCGGCCTCAGCTCCTCCACCCTAACCGCCTTCGCCCTCTCCGCCATGCTCAACAAGAACGGCAAGATTACCATGGCCGACATCCAGAACGTCACCCTGGCGGGCGGGGTGACCGTGGGGGCGTCCGTGGACATGATGATCACCCCCGCCGGGGCGTACGCGCTGGGAGTTGTAGGCTGCGTCGCCTGCATGATGGGATACAAGTACCTCAGCCCCTTTCTGGCCCGCCGCCTCTGGATCCAGGACCAGTGTGGGATCCATAACCTCCATGGCCTCACAGGACTAATATCCTGCGCTGCAGGTATTTGTGCCATCCTGACCGCCTCTGAGGAGGTGTATGGACCCAGTATGTATGAGATATTTAGTCACAGGGCACCTATGGAAGGGGACCCCAGGCTCGTGGAGCTTCAGCAGTTGATCCCTGGTCTGCAGCCAGGTCTGGGACGCAGTGCCAAGCAACAGGCCCTCTACCAGTTGGCCGCTGTGTTCTCCACCATCATAGTTGCAGCACTAGGGGGCATCTTGACAGGCTGTGTGTTGAAGCTGCCGTATCTCGCGTCACCTCCAGACGAACACTGTTTTGACGATGAGCTGTTTTTCAATGTTCCCCACGACTACGATTGTCTGTTGGGCCTAAATGGCCAAATCAGATCTGAAGATTTTCCCTCAAAGGAAACACAGCAGTCCAAGGCCCCTTCTATTAACACTAACCTGACAACCACAGTCTAAGTTTAAGATATGACAGTGCTGGTAGCTGATGGGGGACTGGGACTCCCTATTGACCCCTGGGTCAATATAATGCAAACAAAATGTAGCCTAATAAGGTACCTTACATTCTTTTTTATTGTATAAATACATCTTATGTTGAATAACTACAAAAAAAAAATCAATTGAGTTGATAATCATGTTATATATTTACAGTAGAAAACAATAGAAAGAACATGGAAAGTATAGTATGTGGCATATTTATATTTTGTTGCCCATTTGTATACAAATATGTAGAGTGAATATATAACTTACATGAGTATAAGCAGTGAACATATGAAAGGTGTAGAGTGTATATCCAGTAGTTGTACACTGACAGTATCAGTTTAATATATACATTATATATATATATAAATGCAGACAGATGAATAGAATGCAATAGCAACTTATTGCAATGATTTTGTGTACAGTTCAGAGCAGGGTTGGTGTAGTCCTGAAGGGTTGGGTGGACTTGAAGCCAGGTTGCTGAGGGCTACAGCACGAGGGAGGGGTTTTATGAATCATGACATGTACATTTGTTGGTGGTGGATTATAAAAGTCCTTGTAATAAAAAAACATAAACAGTTTCAATAAGCGGCCACCAACACTACAGGATTATAACATTCATACAATTAATGTTTACAGAATACAAAACATCTACAGCAAGTTAGTCCATGACTATCAAGAACGTTTTTTTCCATATAATTGTTCTCAGTCCTGATTTATTAGGATGCATGCATGCTCAGTAGATAAGGTTGTGGAGTGGTTAAAGGTACTTTACAGCTCTGTTGAGGGTCAGAAGTCTGATCGCTAACATGCAGTTAACTATTAGGCAACAACCAAGGTCTCTGCTCCTCACAAATAGAAAAATGTCATTTTAGGTACCTTACCATATCAGCAGGTTATGGACAATATGACAGCTACTGTCAACCATTTCAAATTCTTATATTTACAATTTTGTCAGAAATCAATTAAAAGTAAATAATACATTAGAGTACGTAAGATAGCAGACACAATTATCCAGAGTGACTTTTTGTAGTCAGTACAAATGTATTTCCCTCAGCAGGAATTGAACCCATTACACTGCTGTAGCACTCTACAGCTCCCACATTATTGAATGAAATAGTCGCTGTGTCGTAATCCCCATTAAATCTTGTGACAAAACATGATATTGTTTATTTTTGTTATTACATCACACATTGTTTATATATGAGAAGCTATTTTTATATCCAGTTCTGTGTTTTGTTAAAGCTTACCCCAGATCGGCACTTTAATATCCATGTCAATCTCTCAACAACAAGCTCGACAACAATATGTTTGTAAATATAGGCAAATATAATGATAAAAGTCACCTTGTTTTCAAAATGCAAATATAGTGTACACGAAACACAGACCTTATTTGAAGTGGATGTAAAAATCCAATGGAAATAATTAATGGTGTATTAACATAAACAACCACTTCATATGTTTTGCTGACTAGCTGGTTTTATTAGGATTATAAATTGTAGGAATCAAAGAAGCATTTGTTTTTCAGATTTGGCTATGATGCAATTGTCAACACCAGTCTGTGAGTTAATTTGGCCATTGCGGAAAAACAGCAGCTGTGTTGGTTCCGCACAGTGGGTTTGATAGGTAATTGGTGTACATTTAATAAATCTTCCAGTAGGTGTTGGTAAAGTACAATAATGAGTTAAAGTAAAGAAAGTGAGAGACAGAACAATTGAGAGACTACACCTACATTGGCTTAAACCTTAACACCACAGAAACACAAAACAAGTAAAAGCATCGACACACACACAAAAAAATCAACAACCATTTAACTTACAGTAGTTTATGCACTTTCTTGGTATCTGCTTGGTTAAATACCACTAAGAATACCAGCTTTAATGCCAAGTATGTTTACACATACAAGGAATTAGCTTTGGTGTATTGGTGCATAACAGTAAACACAGTAGGTCAAGTATTTGCAGATCTTTACTGCGAATGTAATGATCCAGTAACTTTTTTAAAAACGTGTGTGTAAAGTTGACTTGATATTTCATATTGTTTCAATTTAATTTTCCATCAGATACAACCCAGATAGAATTAAAAAACAAATGAAACATTGATAACTCATGTATAGCAATTTAGCAATGAACATGAACTTAAGCCAACAAACAACATTTAATCTTTAATCATTTGTCGTTTACATTTATTTTCTGAGTCTATATATACGTTTCAATAAAGCCCTTCAAAATTCAGTCAGACAACGACAGCCGAGGAACGCCTTATTGGTGAAACGTTTCTGCAAACAAGAGTTTCTATTTGACACATTCAGGTAAGTCCCTCCCTATTTCCTTCGGGTTTGACAAATTGACAAATGATTTGTCCAATAGAAAATGGCAAATTAAACGTTTTGTTTTGCAGAATGAATATACCCCCAAGACACCCCCCTCCTCTCGTGATGATAAGAGAGCGCCATTTTAGAGAAGCAAAGGAAGTTGTTTTGTGAAAGATAACTTCAGACGCTGAAAGGTGGATAAAGATCATAGCTAATAAACAGCTAAATACATTACGACCGTCAACTAATAATTTATTTCGTTCAGAGTCCGAAAGAAAGCATTCCGAGGAACGATCTCTTCGCGCATTTGGAGAAAAACTGCAGTAGGCGAATCTGAGGTCAAATAGCTAGCTAGGGCCTACTTTAGCATAAGGTACCTAGCTGACTAGCTAACGTTAGCCAGTTAGCTTCCTAGCTGTTTGGTTAGATTATTTCTAAGCATCTTGTTCTGGGCATAGAAGAATAAACAAACTCAATCATCGCTGCGGTAAGTTACGATTGAACATCTCTGTATATTCCAGATTTGTTTTTCTAAGTTTGTCTAACGTTTGCTCGGAAACGATAACGTGTTACGTAAACACATTGCGGTGACTGTAAGCCAGTCCTGTTGTTTGCTATTATTAGCTAGCGTAAATGCCATATGTGATATTTAAACTTGCAAGTAAGGCCGGGAAGTAATGTTCCTGGTCTAGTGGGTCGGAATGTACCATATCAGCAAGGAACTAATATAATGTATTACATTTTTTGTCAAATATAGCAACCTCGTTTGCTGGCTGTAGAATGTAGCTTCGTTACTTATTAACATGAGACGACATTACATTTGCTGGCTGACGTTACAATTTACCAGTGCAACCATGTAGCAGCCGTGATCATTTCCTGGTTGCCAAAAAATCTAGTTTGCTCCAACATTTACGTATTGTTATAGGGTGCAGTTTTAGCATGTATGTAGCTGTGAACTATATTTTTTGTTATTAATGTAGTTTTGACATAAGTTAGAAAATTAGTGTACAAAAACGAAAGAAATTTAACCGGTTTTGCATCAAGCGTACAGTATTGGCCTTAGTCCTTGGTGTTGGTTTTAGAATTAATAAACGACCTGGCTTCGTTTTTCATATTGTATGCCGGTCTATTCTTTTTAATACGTTTTTGCTATTCACTAATAGTCGGTCTTTTTTTTCATTTTCTTTTTTTAGGACCGGAGACTCAACATGGCAGACGATTTTGACATTGAGGCAATGCTGGAGGCGCCGTACAGAAAGGTGGGTGGGAAAATTGCCAGGTTTCTATGTTTATTGTTTGCCGAGCTTGTATAATCTTGCTGCTCAGATGTGTAGCTGTTAATAATGGTTAAATGGTTTTGTATGAATGTGGTGTGATGCATTCAGACATAATCTAAAATTCTGAATAAACGCCCATTTATCTCTCTTTGTAGACTTGCCTAATGATATCTCACCTCTACTCCCATGAATTCACCTATGATTCCAGTGTGAACTATGAAAAAAAGTAAGGTAGTAATTGCGCAATGTATTGATGTACTGTAATCCCCCTAGGACAAAAAGAGGCTCATCTTAGAACATCCTATCACCTGTTCGGTTGCAACAAGGTGAATGCCAATGGATGATAATCAGCGCATTTTCCCTCACATACAAAGGAGACAGTATTCACATTTTCTGTTTTCACGGTAGTTAAAGGCATTGTTTCTGACATGTTTACGCCTAACACTACAAGGGGATTGACTGCAACAGAATAATAAATGTGATACCAGTAGGCTTGGTACATATTTTTTTTTTTATGCATGGTCCTTTAAGTGTCTGTGTCAAGAGTCATCTAAACATTTCCTCACATACTGCTGCCTGTTTTACACCTGGAATTGAATTTTGTTTTTATAGATACGACAAAATATGTAATTTGAATATTTACACACATTTCAATGTGGATAATGTAATAGGATAAATTGAATTATTTTAACCTTTTTTTTATATATATATAAATATGAATACTGTCTCCCTGACCAGGCCTATTGTGATGGTTTCCGATTCGTAAATCAGCATTCTGACTTTGCATGCCTTTTAACACCAGTAATATAAAAAAAAAATCTTACTACTTGTAAGATATTATTTTCAAAACTTTATTTCCACTATACGTTTCGTTAATAATCTTACCAGTAAGAATAGTTTTCCCCTAATGAAATACAAGCCAAATGGATCACCTCCATTTAACTGGCACAAAAACCTAGGGACATTTAACATGAGCCTGAATTAGTGGATTTTTCTCTTTTCAGTTTTTCATGGGAGTTCTTATTACTAAGCAGTGTGAATCCCTGTTTGCTTCAGGGCGAGATGTGTGACAGAGGTGGCATCGAACTCTTACAGTCCAAGAAGGAAAATGGGTGAAGATCACTGGACTGACACCAACCACAGGATCTCTTTTAGTGGCTGTGGGCCAAGCAAGGCCTCATTGGGCTTAGGAACAGATAGTGGTATTGGTACGACAAAGCAAGAGGGGTGGGGTTGAGCAAACCCGTGTTCCCATGGCTTACTGTAGCATGCCAACAAAATGTTAGCTACTTTCCCATACATCTTGACTTTTTGGTTGGCTTGAGTTCAACATGTAGTTAAAACGCCGGGGAGGGTGGGGGCTGGTGGTGGAACTCTACAGGGCCTGTAGAAGGACCCCCATAGATACCTGGCCAAACATCACGTAATGTTAATGGAATTTTTACTAAATGAAAATATTCTGTATTTTCTTGTTCCCTCCCCCCCCTTCCCCCTGACGACTTGCAATGTTTCCTCTACGTCCTCATGATGTTCTTCTATCGACCCTGCTTAGGATGAGATCAAGTCCTCTAGTGCTAATGGACACGAGGAGCGCAGTAGTAAGAAGTAAGTACTGGTGTGGTGGTCTGTTCATAACCCAGAGGGTCCTGCATCAGCGATGGGTGTAGCGTGTTGTCTCGCGTGTCCGTGGCTCTCTGACAGCGTAACCCTGCATTCCAGGAAAAAGAGGAGGAGCCGCAGTCGAGGTAGTCGGAGCCCGAGCTCTGACAAGCGCAGAAGTAAGAGCAAAGACAGGAAGAAGAGCCGCGACCGGAAGAGGAGCAAGAGTCGGGAGAAGAAGCGCAGTCGCAGTAAAGAACGCCGTCGTAGCGGAGAACGTAGCGGAGAACGTGCCGGTCGCTACAGAGGACGCCGGAGCCCCTTGTATGTATTGATTGGTCCTGGGTCCCAAGGGCTTTCTTTTTCCATGTTGCACCATTAAGTAATGCGTGTTCCACCGTGGGCAGTGTACCAGCTGCTCTTTTCACTCATCCATTGGTTGAGTGTTATTTACTCGCAGCTGGGGAAGTTGCACGAAGGTGTTTTCTTTAAGTCTCTGGCGTAGGCAAGGGATATAAATCAGAGGGCATTAATACACAGTTGAACAGAACTGGAATGTCATTATTAAAGTTGAGTACAACCCAGTCTGGTATATATTTAACGTTAGGCATGTATACTGAGCTGCACTTTGTTTTGAACCCTAGTTTGGGTCCGAAATTTAACGGTGGTCCGGGAGGGAAGATTGGTCCACCACATGCCAACAAACTAAGGTGTTTATGATTGCATTTTTTGTGATGTTGGTGTTCGGATGTCTTGTCAATAAAGTTTATTAGAATACTGGGTGAGAAATAACTTCTGATTGTTAACCTTTTCAGTCGGCGCCGCTCAAAAAGTCGCAGCCCCTTCAAGAAGGATAAGAGTCCGATAAGGTGAGAATGGTTGAGTTAGAAGCCCCGTTTATAGCTTTAGAATTAACTTTCCATGAGAAAATGCTTATTCTTTTGGTGTGTGTTTCCAGGCAACCCATAGACAACCTGACGCCAGAAGAAAGGGACGCCCGTACTGTTTTCTGCATGCAGCTGGCAGCCAGAATTAGACCCCGAGATTTGGAGGACTTCTTCTCAGCGGTGGGGAAGGTCAGTATTCCCGGTTTACAGACTGAGCTTTTGAAAGTAGACTGTGTCATATCTGAAGCTTTTGATTCCTCATTATTTTTATGCAATGTTTAGCTCGTGGTCTTCAGGAAGGCAACCACTTGTTTTTTTCGGTCCCCTGCAGGTGAGGGACGTGCGGATGATCTCTGACAGGAACTCCCGGAGGTCGAAGGGCATCGCTTACATTGAGTTTCTGGAGGCAAATTCGGTCCCACTAGCTATTGGGTTGACTGGACAGAGACTTCTGGGCGTTCCCATCATTGTCCAGGCCTCTCAGGTACTTCATTTAACAATTTGGCGTGGATGGAATGAGTGACTTGGCGGGTGGTATAGACTCACCCTTGTCTGCACTGTGCAGGCTGAGAAGAATCGAGCCGCTGCGATGGCCAACAACCTCCAGAAGGGCAACGCTGGCCCCATGCGGCTCTATGTGGGCTCCCTCCACTTCAACATCACCGAGGACATGCTGCGAGGCATCTTCGAGCCTTTTGGAAGGGTAGGAGGGAAACCCTATTGCTCTTGAGTTACACCTTTACGTCCCTTCGTTTGTTGTACGTCAATGTAAGTTGGCTGATGTGACGTTAGATTCAATTGACACTCATGTGTGACCGGATTTTGTTTTCCTCAACAGATTGAGAGCATTCAACTAATGATGGACAGTGAAACCGGACGATCGAAAGGATACGGCTTTATTTCGGTAAGTGTCAGGTTTATAGTTAGAATCTTCTGGAAGATTGTGTGAGACGCTGTGGTGACTCGGTACTGTGTATTGAATGCGTGTTGTTGTAGTTTGCAGATGCCGAGTGTGCTAAGAAGGCCCTGGAGCAGCTGAACGGCTTTGAGCTAGCTGGGCGACCCATGAAAGTGGGTCACGTGACGGAACGTACTGACTCCTCCACCGCCAGCTCCTTCTTGGACAACGACGAGCTGGAGAGGACCGGCATTGACCTGGGCACCACTGGGCGCCTGCAGCTCATGGCCCGGCTGGCAGAGGGTAAGGGTTTGCCCTATGTATATGTTTGATACTACACTAATTCATCTTTCGTAAGTGAGCCTGTTTGGTCTTAAGTTGTTGTTGAACCCAGGGGATTTCTATTATTTCTCCAGTATGTGTAAGTTGTTTGACCGCATTGAACCAACTGGATACTAATGAAGGTTTGTTTGCATTTAGGCACTGGTCTTCAGATCCCTCCGGCGGCCCAGCAGGCTCTGCAGCTGAGCGGTTCAATCCACTCCAGTCAGATCCACTTTGGCAACATGACATCAGCTACAGGTTAGGATTATTATCAATGTGTAACATCATTACAATATGCAGTTTGATCTTCTCGCTTGCCTTATCGAAGAATACTGCAGCCGTGTACCATCAAAGGTGGTACTTTGTTCACGAGAGATTGTTGCATTTAATGTTTTGAGTTTATTAATACCTTTACATTTCTTTCGTCATGAAGCAAACACTTATCCTGTGGGTCTACAAGTTCACTAACAATTCTAACTCATTTTAAAGACTGACCTGCTTTGGCTGGGTTTCACTTGGCCTGACGTGTCACAACAACACAAAGAGGGTGACCATGGTCATTGTCCTGGACCTCTGAAGACGTCATGTGGTTCTCACGTCGTTGATTAGGTGTTGGCTTGTTTGGATGGACTTATAACCACTTAAGGCCAACCTGGCGTTGTCACTAACACATGTTGTTCTCTTCTGGCCACTTGTCAACAACCTGCATTGGTGTGATCAGCCTCTGGTGAGAGAGTTGAGCTGATGTGAATCCATTTATTTCACTCACCACAGCCCTGCTCAAAATGAGCTCATCAGATGCCATTGGCGACTAGTGGAGAAGTTCCAAATGAGATGGCTCCTAGTTTGTCTAGGTGAACGTCCTCTTTCGAATGTGCCATGTGACGCACTAAAACATGGCATTACCATGGTGATGTGCACGTGAATGCTGGTGTTGCACTAACATGCAGAAACTGGAGAATTTTTGCTCCTGTTGCATTTTTTGCCTTATGCTATAGATGTTCAACCGTCTAGAAGCTTTTTAGGTCTTGGTTTAAGGTGCATCGCAGTACTGCCAAGCTATGCACCCATTGCTCATCGTTTCGTCCTCAAAACCAAAATGGTTTCCCTTTTACGACTGAAGTGCAAGTCTTTAATCTCTCTTCTTTTAATCCTTTAGACATACAAGCCGAGGTGAACCCACCCACTGAAGGTGAATTGTAGTGCACAGCTTTTAAATTCTGCCCATGGATTTAACTCATTTATAATAAGTCATTTTTCTTTTCACTTCCATGTTCTTTCATGGTCTGCGTTTGAATCATTGCAGTCACTAATACCAAAGTCACGGTGTGCGTATACATGCTTTTCAGTTTGCTTAAGCCAACTTGGGGCATGTAAGCTCTGTTTTCATTTTTTCCTGGTTTTCTTTGTGAATTCATTTTTGACAAAGTGTGCAGAAGAAGCCCAGCGGAAAGACCTGGTGAGGAGGCTGGTTGGGTCGATATTTGTTTCATTTTAATTCCATCAAAATTCCTGTCCGCTCAGGATCTGCTGGTCAATTCAACAGACGGACATTAAACTACCCTTGATCTCCCCGAGATGAGAAGACTGTTAATGATGCTGTCATCTTGTTTCCATAGCAGCATCCACCCCTGCGCTGAACCAGGCTATGGTCCTTCCCACGCAGCCACTGGCCACACACTGCCTACAGCTCTCCAACATGTTCAACCCACAGTCGTAAGTCGCATCTGTTCCCTCAATTAATTTATTTCTTAATATCTGCCTTGTTTTACATCTTAAATTCCATTCTATGACCTGAGTTTCTTCAATCATTCACCATAAAATAAGGCTTAACTGTGAACTAGCTACAATATAATTTTTACTGTAACTGGTGATTTCTTCAAGCGGGGTGGGTTCAGATCAGTTTGTCAGCAGGTTGTAATGACCTGGCTGTCTTGTTCACATGTTTTTTCAGGGAAAATGAACCCGGCTGGGACATTGAGATTCAGGATGATGTCATTGAGGAGTGCAACAAACACGGTGGAATTGTACACATATACGTGGACAAGAACTCTCCTCAGGTAAAGTGCTTTTGAAATTGACTTTATAGAAAGGGGTGTTTTTTTTTTTTACACTTTTCAAACTTAGGTCTGTAACGGTGCACATTCGTAACTGTACAGTACTGAGGGCCACTCAATGGTTTGCACAGAAATAAAATGGGTTTTTGTGGCATGTTGTATCTGCTGGCACTAGACCGTTGTTTAGCCGGTTGTTCTTGGGTTGGAACGTCTAAATCTTGGTATAGATAAACCTCCAGCCTCCTTTAAATCTCTCCAGTCAGTGATGGAAGCAGTTGTTGACAAAACTGTGTTGCCACTGCTTGATGAAAGTAGCCTACATAGATGCAAAACAATCTTATCGTGTTGACACATCTACAACAACATCACCCTGTATCCGTACCACCAGAGCAACAAAGAAATGTGACCAAACAACTAATGTCTCTTGGCAATAGGTTTAATGATGCTCCTTGCAGGATTTCCTCTTTGGTGAATAAAATTGTTTCATTAAGAAAGAATTCATTTAAGCTTGAGCTCCCTTCAGACATTTATATGGCTTTTTCTTATTTCTGCATTACCTTCTGTAACTGACAGTTTTTTCCATACTGAAAGCACACCAAACCACAAACAGCCTTTCTGGAGACAATGATTTCTGACTGAGCAGTGTATAAATGCAGTCACCATTGGTCTGTTTTTATTTTAGCAACATAAAAGTAGCACTTGCATCTTCTGTTCATTTTCAATCGCAGTTTGTTACTTATTGCAAGTTGTGTAGTCGTCTAATGGATTTGCTACGGTTTTCTCCACAGGGCAATGTGTATGTGAAATGCCCAACAATCCCAACAGCGATGGCTGCAGTAAATGCGCTACATGGACGGTGGTTTGCTGGTGTGTATATTTCAATAATAGATTTTTATAGCACTACTTAGCTGGCATTTAGATGACTGTTCCATGGTGATTTTAAATCCACTAGCATGTGCCTTTTTAGAATTAATCTTTTGTTTTAGCACTACATTTAAACCTCTTTTCCCCTCTTAGGTAAAATGATCACTGCAGCGTACGTACCCCTCCCAACTTACCACAACCTTTTCCCTGATTCGGTGGCAGCCACCCAGCTGTTGGCGCCAGTGCGGCGATGAGTCTGCCAAACTGGAGTAGATCAGGATTTCCCCATTCTAATGGGGACCACCAGTCTGCCAAACTGAAGTAGATCAGGATTTCCCCATTCTAATGGGGACCACCAGTCTGCCAAACTGGAGTAGATCAGGATTTTCCCATTCTAATGGGGACCACCAGTTGTTTCACTTGTTTGTTGTTTGATTGAACTTGCACACTTGATCAAGTAAGTCAGAGGCTTGGTAATAGTTAACTAATCTTTGTCAGTTCAAGGCTATTGTGAAACTTCTTCTGGACTCTGGGAAGATTGGGAATTGGTGGTGCAGATGTCAGAATGCCTGTTGGCTTCCAGACTGTATATACTGTTTGCTAATATGTTGGATTTTTGTTGAGGGGTAGCAAATTACACCTCTTGTCCACTAGCTTCATCCGGAATAGAAATGGAAATTGTTGTTTCTGTTAGGCTTTCTTTCACACCGACAACTATCAGAGACTAAGCTTGATCTGTAACTGCATATTTCTGTAAGCAGCTTATATTGAAATTTGTTTCAGAATGCAAAAAGGCTACAATTGGTGGGTTGTGGGGGGGTGGGGTTGTCACAAAACTGGGAAGTGTAAACACAACCTCCATAATCCCTAATATGTATTGCTTATTGCCATTTTACTTATTTTGCCCTCAGCCCATTAACACATTTTGGACTCCTTTCAATCATACCTGCACTTCCGTATTTGGTCGGACTGGTCTTGGAGACTGCGTCAAAACAAAACCGCTACCTGGGCTGTGTTTACAAAGAGATCTTAATTATGATCCTTTTTGTGTTTCGTTTGACCAAGCGGCTAAACTCTGAACAATATCCAAATTTGGTTGCCAATGTAAACACAAGCAAGACAACCAACCCAAAGTTTGACACAAGATGAATATTGTAAATAAAGACACAATGTAAACCTAGCTATGGCCGGTTTGAATGAATCCCAGCCTTAGTCATTAAGTTGTGCTTTAGACATTTCATTTGGCAAGTCTGTTTTTGTCATTAAATGTGTTAAATTAAAGGAACAATGTCTACAAACACCAAAAAAGCTGAATTTCATCCTCTTTTTGTCAACTTCAAAGTATGTTGTGTTTGAGACTACGTTTTTAACTTTTTGTAATCAAGACTTGATTTTGTAAACTCTTGATTTTAAATAAAGTGATTTGGGTGAGTCAATGTGATGCATTTTTGTCTTAAGGACTAGATTGTTTCAGCTGAAATGGATGGCCATGTCATGTATTTGTAATAAAAGCCAGGTTTCCACCCACAGGTCTTGGTCTGTTATGTCAACAAACCACGTTACAGTATTCCAAGATGGTTTGTAGTCTTGTCCAATGACGATTCACTTTTTCAAGTTTGTAGATCAACATTTTTAGTCCCCTTGCCTGCATTTCTGACTATGTACCACTCCTTGTTTGATTTAATTTGGAAATAATTGAGTGAAAATAAGTGTTGGGTTTTGGCCACTCATCTATCAGGAAAGCAACTGTTTGCAGTAAATAAATGTAGATCCCGTGACACCTTGCTCAGCTTTTACATTTAATTTCAGTATCCATAGTTTGCAGTAAATTATATACTGTGTGGGCCAAATGCTTATTGCCTGTGGTATATGACACCCTTTACCCCAGGAATTACAATTTAAATGCTGTTGTGTATAAAATATACTACGACCATTCACTCGATGGCATCTCGATTGGACAAGTAGCATTTATCACACAATGTAACACAATGTATTCATATTTTCATACAGGATGTAGTCCTGCATCAATTCAAGTCTTTTTACATTAATTGGTACTTTTTCATTTAAACTTTAAAATGTCAACATTAAAATAGTGGTTTGATCTTGTTGAAGCTTTCTTGTCTTTGACAGTCAATTAATTATATTCCTGTGCTTTGGTTATTGCCATTCATATTAGAAGGTTGTGTTTATTTAGTCAACTAAATCAACACAAAAAATATATATAATTAAAAAACTGTAAAAAGACTGGCAGTAAAGTTTCCAGATGGATACCGTTAAATTACAGTAAAAGACCGTACCACGAAATTACATGTAATAAACTGTAAAAATACAGAATATATCCAGGTATACAGTAAAAAATGGTTAGATTACAGTATATTACTGTTTTTAAATCTTCATTAAACCATGGGAAAACTGAAATATTATGTAAAACTACATAGAAACCAGCTAGATTACAGGTTAATCCTTGTCAATTTAGGGCATTTATTTGTTACTTCACAGAAAGAATTTGTTAAATTACAGTATATTATTGTTTTTAAATGTTCATTCAACTGTGGGAAAACAGAAATTGTATATAAAAATACACAGAAAACAAGTAGATTTCAGGTAAGTCCCTATAAATTTAGGGCATTTATTTGTTACTTCACAGAAACAAGTTGATTATTTACAGTATATTATTGTTTTTAAATGTTATTTTTAACTTTGGGAAAACAGAAATATTATGTAAGAATACATGGAAAACAACTAGTTTTCAGGTTAATCCCTGTAAAGTTATGGCATTTATTTGTTATTTCACAGTAGAAAAATATTAGATTACATCATATTCTTGTTTTTAAATGTTCATTAAATTGTGGGTAGACAAATATTAGGTTAAAATATTAAAATACATGAAAAAGAAAAACAAGAACTATCTACTCTGTACATATTGGTCAGTATACAGTAAATATAATTAGGGGCTAAGCAGCAAAGCTGCGAAGCAACTATTGTGTTTCTTCTTTTCAACTTCTTCCTCTGCCATTTGAGTCTATGGCAGCCCATAGAGCCTTGCGGTAAAAAGTTGATTTTTTTTGGCATTCTTGTTAAGGACATTCCCCTCTATCCTTTCTCTAAGTTTCATATTTCTGCCTCACTCACTTTAGCGCCACCAACGGGTCAAAGTTGGACATGTGTTTACCCATGTATCTTTTGAACCTAATGTCTGATATGCATAAATGAGGTA
>JACXGK010010778.1:0-10319 GCA_016801125.1 Novumbra hubbsi
GAACAGCGCTCTGGGGTGAACAGCGCTCTGGGGTGTACAGCGCTCTGGGGTGAACAGCGCTCTGGGGTGAACAGCGCTCTGGGGTGAACAGCGCTCTGGGGTGTACAGCGCTCTGGGGTGTACAGCGCTCTGGGGTGAACAGCGCTCTGGGGTGAACAGCGCTCTGGGGTGAACAGCGCTCTGGGGTGAACAGCGCTCTGGGGTGAACAGCGCTCTGGGGTGAACAGCGCTCTGGGGTGAACAGCGCTCTGGGGTGAACAGCGCTCTGGGGTGAACAGCGCTCTGACCCGGGGGTCGATAGACGAGCGGCGATACAATCCCCAACGGGGGGACGTGGGAGTGCGAACACGCGGTTGTAGCACAAGGTCGATACAGCCTCTCTGTTATCCACTCAGGGGGGCTCGAGGCCACAGCACCACCCCCCAAACCAACCCCGTCAGGCATGGAGCTACTGGCTAAGCAGTGTGTGGGATATTAGGTCCATATCGCTAGATGTCAGTGGCCAATCTCCAATAAAGCGTTCCGCGTATCCATCACGAGACTCCAGGAACCGTACATGCTCACATATCAACATGAAGGGTGAGCATCCGTCAGATTTAACTCTCCAACGGTTCCCACCCAGTCCCAAGTCCCTTCTTTCCTCTCCCCTGTATCTCCCCCTCGTGCATTAGTGGCGTTGTATAAATACGCAGGAGCGTTCTACCGGGGGGACCGGAGGTTAAACACACACTGAGACGACACACAGACACCGTGCGACAGGAGATGGGCGGGTGTCGGGACCAAGGAGGCATGTCCTCGCAGACCCAAGGAGAGAAGGAGGGAGGGATGAGGGAAAGGAGTAGAGAAGGAGGGATATACAGAAAAGAGAAAGGGACTATTTATCTGTGGAATAAAAAGAGGTGTGAGATGCAAAAGCAATCATGTCATCATTCCCGAAAGGAAGAAGAAAACAATCCTTTTGTTTTCCCCCGAATCACTGCGAGAGGAAAGAAAAAAAATGATTTAAGAGCGTAGAGAAAACGAGAGGAGGAGGAGCGAGAAAGATGTTGGGCCCAAAGCTTAGAAGGGGAAGCCGTTCAAATATATGTTTTTTCTGCTAGCATGAATGTTCTAGAAAGGCCTGAGGCAAGAAGAGAGCTAGCTGTGAAGGGGGCGGAATGATCTAAAGGGGGAGAGAGAGAGCGCTAAAGCAGGAGGAGAGAGAGCGCTAAAGGGGGAGGAGAGAGAGCGCTAAAGGGGGAGGAGAGAGAGCGCCAAAGGGGGAGGAGAGAGAGCTGAAGGGAGTGGAGAGAGAGCTGAAGGGAGTGGAGAGAGAGCTGAAGGGAGTGGAGAGAGAGAGCTGAAGGGAGTGGAGAGAGAGCTGAAGGGAGTGACAGGAGGTGGAATGAGGAAGTTACGAATATGAAATGAGTTAATAATGTGATTGGTGCGGTCACCGCAGGGGAACTGGGCTTGTTTCAGTGACCGTAACATCACCTCAGCTGGGGAAAAGCTGGTCCTCGAGCACCAATATCTTAAGCTTTTTCTTAAATTCATGCGGATCTTCTCCAGATCAGGGTGAATGAACACAGCCAAGCGTCAGCTGAGAAACAAGGCCGGATGCGGACTGGGAGTTATTTGAGATGATTGCGTGATCCTTGACCTGACGTCTTTTAACTCTGTTGCCACGGCAGGGAGGGTGTGAGGATGGAGTCAGGCCTTCTGTTGTCCCAGCCGTGCTTCCCCAGGGAGCGTAATACAGTAATATGTGGTATTACTACTCCGGGACCAGAGGATAACCCACACACACCATATACTTTACAACTCTGATCTGTGTGTGTGTGTGTGTGTGTGTGTGTGAGAAAGACATCCCGGTTCACTAATCCAGTCACAGCTAGAATTATCCCAGCCTGTAGGCCAGTGTGTTGTGAGGATGAGTGAGATCATACACGATCTCCTGTCACCGTGAAGTGTGTTTGGTCTGGTTAGACGCTGTACTTAAACCAGGAGGGGGTGTGGTATATGGCCAGTATACCATGGCTACGAGATGTTGGCAAATTGGGCAGATGCAGCCTTCAGCTATGGTAGATTTGGCCGCATAACACGAAAGGTGCCTTGTTGCTATGAATCCCGAATGCAGACAGGTTGATTGCCATGGTATATGAGACTGTATACCATGGGTATGACATCACATCACAAACAGGATGTGCAGAGAAAAACGACATAAAAAGAGGTGTGACTCAACCGAGACCAGTGGACGAGACAGAACCGGGCGAAGCCAAAAGCAAAACACGGAAACGACAAAAAAAGGAAGGGAAAAAAAAAAAAAAAAAGAAAATCGGCGTTGATTTCTCTCACCGAAGAAAAGAGGGTGAAAATCACAGAAGAAAAGAGGGTATAATCATCTCAGCCCCCCGTTCCAGCGCCCCCATCTCCAGACTGGTCATCTATTGATTACACCTTATATTTACCTCCACCGCTACTTTCGCTCCAGCCGTTACAGGCATACGCGCACGCATACATAAATATTTAATCAAATAAATAAACCTATTCGTGGAGCGACCCTTTCTAATCAAGTGACATCAATCAGAGAGGACTGTGGGTAAGGGTCCTACTTAGCGTGCCCAGAACGCCGCACGCCGCGGCTAAATGGGTCCGGGTAGAAATATACGCTCCATGTCCTATTAAGGCAGAGGGGCTATCCTTTCGTTCGCTCGCCTATTACTTCCCCTATCATTTCCCCAAATCTAAAACCTGTTTTCAATCAACACCGGCAAACGAGTGGCTGGTGGAGAGGGGGGGAAGGGGAGAGGGAGAAGGGGAGAGAGAGGGAGGGATGGATGGAGAGGGAGGGGAGAAAGAGAGAGATGGAGAGCTCTTTCCCTCTCTCCGTGATTGGAACATTCTGCATTCTGTGTGTGTGATTGAATCCATCTCTGAAATTAGGGTTGTCGATTGGAGGAGCGTCCTTAACCCCGCCCCCCCCTCAACAACCACACGCCCATGCACCAACGCCTGAGTGTGTGTGTGTGTGTGTGTGTGTGTTCATGTGAGTGTGACAGCTAGATTGAAACTTTATAAGTATATTTGAGGGGCTTGCTTTAACTTTTTGCACTGAAGTGTTTTCACTTAACATTCTGAGCGCAACAACAGTTTGTTTCACAGAAGTCAGCAAGAAATCCTCCCAGTAACACAATTACAGATTTTCAAGCAGGGGCCTCGTTTGGGTACATCTAAACGATGCCATTGTCCCAAGACCAGCGGAGGCAAAATAGATTGATGAGATGTTTCCATTTATACCACTTGAATGTTGGTGACACACCTGTTTTGAGCATCATAACAAAACACCACAAACAACAACACCACCACAAACAACAACACCACCACAAACAACAACACCACCACAAACAACAACACCACCACAAACAACAACACCACAAACAACACCACCACAAACAACAACACCACCACAAACAACAACACCACAAACAACAACACCCACAGACCTTTGTGTTGCGTCCAATGTGAGATTAGGGCCCAGCTTTGTTGCAGAAACTCCCAAAGGACTGTGGGGAGGACCCCTTTAGCGCAGTGTGACCCCGCCAGGAACTCACAGTGTGACCCCGCCCGGAACCCACAGTGTGACCCCGCCCGGAATCCACAGTGTGACCCCGCCCGGAACCCACAGTGTGACCCCGCCCGGAACCCACAGTGTGACCCCGCCCGGAACCCACAGTGTGACCCCGCCCGGAACCCACAGTGTGACCCCGCCCGGAACCCACAGTGTGACCCCGCCCGGAACCCACAGTGTGACCCCGCCCGGAACCCACAGTGTGACCCCGCCCGGAACCCACAGTGTGACCCGGTCCGTGGAGCCCTGCCACTAACGACTATGTCGGCGGTTTAAACGGGCGAATAACAGCAAGAGCGACTTTACCATTTTCGTCCACAGGCGGCAGCACTTTGGCAAAGGCATATTCCCAGTCGAAGATGAACTGGTAGAAGCACAGCTGGGTGTACAGAGCCTTCTCGGAGTACTGCGGAGACAAGGGGAACACATCAGTCTCCCCAAGGCCCACGGACTCTTCCACCACATCTGCTCACACGGCTCCGCCTCTCGCCTCTCCTCCCAAAGCACCACAGAGGAAGCAGGGGACGGTAGTTTCCGGAAACCATTCACTCCAGTTACACGGTGGTCTACCCTGTGGGAGGGGGGAGGAGCTAAAGTGGGTGAGTAACAGGCAGAGAGGTGAAGTTCTAGAGAGAGAACAGAGCGAGGGAGACTAGGGGAGAGAGACGGGGAGAGAGGATCCCCCACAGATCCCCAGATTGATAACCGTTTGTTGTGATGAGGTCGTGGTGGGAGGAGCAGGGAGGATGCCTGTCATCGCCACGCCAACCAGACCGACTGGAGGAACCAGCACCTCCCAGCCACTGGGATCCGGTGTAGCTAGTCTGCTATTAGAACCGCGGAACGCATGTCGCACAAGCTGTGTGTGTGTGTGTGTGTGTGAGGATGAGCCGGTCTAGTCTTTGTAAAGGATCCTCATGGGCATACAGCTGTTTACCCATGATGCACTGCCAGGTCAACAAGCAACCCTCGTTTGCCATTTCCGACACCCTGCGAACGCGACCTGGCGCACACACATGCACACGCTACAAACTTGACTGAAAGGTGTTGCAGAGGCGTGGCTAAAAGGCACTACAGGTCGTTACTGGATTTGCCGCTCACACAGCCCAGCACGCCCGCCTCGTCATCCAGCTCACTGCTTTGTTCCCGTACTGACACCATTTCAATTTGCACCATAAATCCGCTGCATTTTTAGCCTGGCTGCCTAGAGAGCAAACCAGCTGTGAAATTGCCTCTCTCTCGGGAGCGACGACCCCCCCCCCCCCCCTTCCCTTGCACACACACACGCACACACACAAAGGCTGGTGCACTTCCCTTCGCCATGCAAGTGAACCTGAAAAGTACATGTGACATGGAGAGGAAGATGGAAACAGGGAGAGAGAGACAGAGACAGAGAGAGAGAAAGGGAGAGACAGAGAGAGACAGAGACAGAGAGAGAGAAAGGGAGAGAGAGAAAGGGAAAGAGAGAAAGGGAGAGAGAGAGAGAGAGACAGAGACAGAGAGAGAGAAAGGGAGAGACAGAGAGAGAGAGACAGAGAGAGACAGAGACAGAGAGAGAGAAAGGGAGAGACAGAAAGGGAGAGAGAGAAAGGGAGAGAGAGAAAGGGAGAGAGAGAAAGGGAGAGAGACAGAAAGGGAGAGAGACAGAAAGGGAGAGAGACAGAGGAGAGTGAAAATGGATGATGGAAATAAAGAATGAGGCCGATATTCCATGAAACCAGACTAAGTCCCTTGGTCACAGACAGCATCTAGGATACACATTAACCTGACGTGCCCCCCCACCCTTAAAAGAGTGCCCCTATTAAAAAAGGTGGAGGTCAGTCTAGGGCTTGTGGGATACCTAGATGACAGGTGTTCACGTGGATCTCCTATTGTCTGCAGCAGAACGACCAAACATCTGTACGACAGCACACACACACACTGGAGTACTCCCTCCAACAGCACGCACACACACACACCGGCGTACTCCGTCCGACAGCACACACACACACTGGAGTACTCCCTCCAACAGCACGCACACACACACTGGAGTACTCCGTCCAACAGCACACACACACACCGGAGTACTCCGTCCGACAGCACACACACACACCAGCGAACTCCGTCTGAGAGCACACACACACACCAGCGTACACAGTGCTCAGCCAACGGTCCCAGAAACGAGGAGAAGAAAAGAGAGAGCGAGTGAAAGAGAGCGAGGCAGGGAGAGCGCGTTGTGTAGCTGTTTGAGTGATAGCTGATAGGGTTTAACTCAGACATTGTGGCGCTGGGGTTGAGTCCTCTCAGCGATCGGCTTCACAAGCCCACATAATGAGTCAATATATGTAAATCTTTACTAGCCAAACACGGCAGGAAACAAAGACATTTAACTGGCTCTCTGGCTCGCTAGCGCAGCGCAGCCCCAACGGGTAATTTCTCCCCATTCACCAGGCATAATTGCCCGCTATTTGAAGATATTCATGCTCAATTTTTGAAATTAATTTCAATTGGGGGGAAATGTAGAAATGTCAGCTCCAGTGAAAGGGATTTGATTTCAATTATCCTCGCTCAAAGGCCCTGTGATTTCCAAATACACTTAAGCGAAATTATGACAAGAATTTTTGTTCTGTGAATTTCAGTGTTTAAAGAGCGATTAGGCGATAATGGGACGGCTTTGAGCCGGGACTGAATGCAGCCGTCTCCATCTGAAAGGCACTCAATTATCTCTGATTGCTCCCGCTATAATGTACCAAATAGAGATACCTGCTATTGCTGTAATTTGTGTGAAAATTAACATGCTGCAATTCAGGGGTGGAAAAAAAAAAGCTCTAATGGGCGCATGAACGTACATCAATAAAACCAAGAGAGAGAATGAGGCAAGGAGAGGGGAAGGATAAGGGAGGGGATGAAGGAGGGAGAGAGGGAAGGCAAGGAGAGGAAAAGTGAGGAAACGAGGGAAAGGGATGATAGCTTGAGAAAAGGAGGAGAGTGGGAGGGGGTGAGGGTTATATAGGAAGAGGGGGAGGAGGTGAGGGTTATAGAGGAAGAGGGGGAGGAGGTGAGGGTTATAGAGGAAGAGGGGGAGGAGGTGAGGGTTATAGAGGAAGAGGGGGAGGAGGTGAGGGTTATAGAGGAAGAGGGGGAGGAGGTGAGGGTTATAGAGGAAGAGGGGGAGGAGGTGAGGGCTATAGAGGAAGAGAGGAAGAAAGGGACATTTAATTTACGGAAAATATTACAAATTGCACCTGTGCATAACTCCCTCAAATTACTAACCAATCAACAAGAGTGGCTATTACTCCCCGATTACATGGAGATCAGAGGGGGAGAGAGAGAGAGAGGGAGGGAGAGAGGGATGGGAGTGAGAACATCGGGGAGAAAGCGGGTCAAAAGCACGAGAGAATGACAGCATGTCAGGGAGGGAAAAGAGGCTGTAAAATCAAGAGATGAAAGGAGACGGTAAGAAGATAAAGGGGAAGGAGTGGAGGCAAAGGGGAAAGAAAAATGAAAGCGAAAGGAGGTGGAAGAGACTGCCAGAACAGGAGGCGCAGAAAGAGAACAGGAGAGATGGATGAGCAGAGGGAGGGATGGAGGAGAACAAAAAAGATGGAGCAGCAGGGGGAAAGGAAGAGCAGAAGGAGAACAGGAAGAATGGAGCACCAGGGAAAGGTAGAATGGAGGAGCAGAGGGGTGGGTGGAGGAGCAGGGGGGGTGGAGGAACAGAGGGGGTGGGTGGAGGAGCAGAGGGGGGGAGGTGGAGGAGCAGAGGGTAAAGAGTAGAGGGGTGAGTTAAATGTTTTATTCAGCCGGCAATTTAAGGTGGCAGGACCCACAGGCACAGAGAAGGACAACTAAGTGGTCGTGGTGACAAGACAAATTGGCCTTTTGGGTTTCAACCTGTCGCCACACAACCGCACACTCTGAGAGAGAGAGACAGAGAGAAAGATTGAGAGAAAGAGAAAGAGAGAGAAAGATTGAGAGAGATTGAGAGAGAGAAAGAGAGAGACAGAGAGAGACAGATTGAGACAGAGAGACAGACAGATTGAGACAGAGAGAAAGAGAGAGAGAGACAGACAGATTGAGACAGAGAGAAAGAGAGAGAGAGACAGATTGAGACAGAGAGACATAGGTGAGCATGAGGTAAAGAGAGAGAAAAGGCAATAGTAAGAGAACTACAGGAGAAAAATACATTGAAAACGTTGGATCAAGTGAAAGGGAGAGAAACATTGGATCAAGTTGAAGGCAAACAAAATATTACACCTTTGCTAACTTGGTCTTCATAAAGGAGAGACAGTTTTAAACCATGACTGACCCTCCCACTGACACATGGAAACACACGTCTGCAGAAAGAGGACAGACGGGTGGTCATTTCATCCGTAATGAGGCAGAGATCGAATTGGCGTCAGCGGACATGAAATAAGTAACCGGCAGATCTCCATTTCTAACGGCTGATTGGGAGAACCGATCTCTGGCCTGCAACACCAGAGACATGCTTCCTCTGTCTTATAATTATAAAGACTTTAGACAAATAATATAGTTGGATGTAGGCTATTATTTAATTGATACAGAGGTCAGGGTGTATAAAAGACCCAAAGAAGGAGCGAAAGAAAGAGGAGAGAGGGAGAGAGAGAGAGGGGGAGAGAGAGAGAGAGAGAGAGGTTCAAGGGGTGAAGTTTGTCCATGATATCAGATGGAGATAAACGATGGGAAAAGCTTTTAAACGGCACTACAGCACCATCACCTGGACAAACCCAACAAACAGCGAGCAGGTGGGTGGACATGGGTGGTGCCCATAGGTGGGGAGTGTGTGGGCGAGGGTGGGGTTGTGTCTGTGAACCTGTGGCATTTAGTACCTCTGGCCTGAGGGCAGAGCGGGTGCAGGCGGAGCAGACGGGTCCGGACCTGGAGAAGGAGACGGGCAACCTCCGGGTGCGGTTCTGACACGCCAGATCCTCACAGACCAGCCACCCCTGAGGGAGGGAGGGAGGGAGAGGGAGGAGAATAAGATGATCACACAGACCGAGGACACCTTCCGTCAGGACAAACCTAGAACAGCCTCTCGGGGAGACACAAAGACATCCCAGATCATCCCTCGCCTCTGTCCCCCAACCTGCTCCTGGTGTCGCCTCCTCACTACTCCCCCAACCCGGACCCGGCAAGTAGGGAGCTCTCCTTTACACACGTGCGCAGCGGAGGACAGCCTGGGACCCCTGTAGTGTGTCAGTGGCCTTGGACAGGTGCACCACCAACCTCCCTGGGGTCTCCTCCTCTAACATCACTCCCCCCTCCACCACCAACCCCCCTGGGGTCTCCTCCTCTAACATCACTCCTCCCTCCCCCCTCCATCACCACCACCCGCCATCCACCAGGCACACCCTGTTATTACATGGGGGGGATTTAGGGTGTGTGTTTTTGGTGGTAAAAACCCAACTGATGATCGTTCCCTGGCAACACACAGCACCTGTCTCATCCCCACACACGTTTACTTGACTAACCTCTGACCTTTACCCTAACCCATAGGCCCTGACCTGGGACATTTAATGTAATATGGAGAGTTCTATTCATTTTGCAACCCCAGAAGAAGACCAGGAAACAGGCTGGTAGGAAGCCACGGCCCTTGTTTCTGTCTCAATACTACAGACGACAGATCAACTGAAAGGGTCATCAGACTCATTAACCTGTACCTACACACCACACCACACAAACACTACACACCACACACCCCCACCTGATAGCATGGCAGTGAATGTGATCAGGGCCAGCAGAACCGTTTCACGTCTTATGTTTCCGAATGAGTCGGCAGGCAATGTTTAGATTATCAGCTCTGGCCCAGGGGATTGTGGGTAAGAAACCGGGAGACAGTAATTGAATTGAGGTGTGTGTGTTTGGTATTCATTTAGTAAAGATTGGAGGGATGTGTGTGTGTGTGTTCATTAGGGATGTAATATCGCCTGAGTCTTTGATCCCCGTCTTTTGTGCATCGGAGGACAGCAGCCTTAACACATAGGACGGTTCCCAAGGGCCAGAGCTGCGCACACACACACACACACACACACCAATCATCAGGTCCTTCTGCACTCACCCCATGACGAACACACACACGCAGAGTTCTGAGAGTGCTCTGTGTGTGTGTGTGTGAGGACGGGGATTTGATAATGACATAATTACAGCAGCAGCTAGCTACCGGACACAGTGAATCCAGCTGTCAGATGACTTCCACACCATTTAACTAAACAGATATGAAACTACAGTGAGGAGACCCACAAAAAACAACCAGCCCCTCCTTCTCCTCCTCTTTCACGTCATCCTTGTCTATTTCAACCCCCCCCCTCCCCAAGACGATGAGGCAGGTGGTTGACTTTGTTGGAGGGTCTCTGTTCAGCGCTGACCTCAGACCTGTGGAACTTGACCCACAGGAATGCAGCAGACACACGGACAGACCAGACACTTCACGACCGCCGAGCTCCCGGGAGAAGAGAGAGAATGAGAGAGAGAGAATGAGAGAGAGAGAGAGAGAGATGAAAGACAGAGAGCATGTAGGGTACTAAATCCAGGCAGCTCCAGCTGAATGAGCCAACAACCAGGCCACTTTAGTTAGACACAAACTCCTCCTGCCTCAGGACAGACCTGAGACCATTTCACTTTGTACATCCTCTGCTTAATCAAACCTGCTCCATTCAGCAATTTGACCTTTTGTTCAAAATAGGATTAACACCCCCCCAGTAACCTCCCC
>JACXGK010010779.1:0-17287 GCA_016801125.1 Novumbra hubbsi
TAATAAAGCCATGCAGTGGGAACTGGGTGGTGTTCCTAATAAAGCCATGCAGTGGGAACTGGGTGGTGTACCTAATAAAGCCATGCAGTGGGAACTGGGTGGTGTACCTAATAAAGCCATGCAGTGGGAACTGGGTGGTGTTCCTAATAAACTGGCCATTGAGTGTACATTCTTTTGATCTTTTCTCTGTCGTTGTTGACCAAGAAATCCAGGACGTCAATATGTCCTTAAGTTTATTTTTGTTTGCCGACTTTGTGTTTGTTGGTGTCCTGAATACGGAAATTTCATGTAATATCTAAAGAAACGTTACGTTGTTACAGAAACATTGTGAAACATTGTGTCACAACAGTGTGAACATTTTGTCTTTTAAGCCTGAGTTATTGATTCTTTTATCAGCCTTTTTTATTTTTATTGGTTTTCGGTTAGAATTTCTGACACATTTACACTTGCCTCTTACTCAATGCTTGTGTGCTCTATGGAAATTTCATGTAATATCTAAAGAAACGTTACGTCGTTACAGAAACATTGTGTCACAACAGTGTGAACATTTTGTCTTTTAAGCCTGAGTTATTGATTCTTTTATCAGCCTTTTTTATTTTTATTGGTTTTTGGTTAGTATTTCTGACACATTTACACTTGCCTCTTACGCAATGCTTGTGTATGTTTGGTCACTGAGTATTTTTACCTAGAATGACATTGAGGACTCAGCTTGGACAATACACTGCCTGCTTTTACCTCTGCAGTTGGATTGGCACATGGCGTACCTCACCACAGAACCTGAATAGAGCATGAAACCTCCTCAATCCTTTTACACTGAACGTTCTTTATTTGGCTTTTTTGGATGAGGCCCAGATCCGCCTGTACCCACAAACCTAGGAGCCTGGTGTATAATACTTTTTCAAGCCTCATTCCGTTTGTGCTCCAAAGCCGTGGGGTCAGAGGGCTCCTTACAAAGGACGCATCTAGCACCTTGCATGTGCTACGGTTCAATTTCACCATTTTCTGTCTATTCAGATAGCACATCAACTTCTGTTTGCATTGAGCTGGGCTCATGGTTACCCCTAACCTTTAGCTTTTTAAGATATCCCCTGAAACTTTAACTTTTTCCCTCTTTTTGTGAGAACCTGAGGATGGAACTATATCATGTGACAGGGCGGTTGTAAGCGAGAGCTAAAAATACCACCAGTGTGTTTGATCCTCACTCCTGTACCCCGCCCTCTTTCTGCCCTATAGGATGTTTGGATTGCATAAGAAGGTGGTCAGTGTTGTCCATAACCTCTTGTCAAGCCACGACTCCGACCCTCGCTACGCTGACCCTGAGGTCAAGGCTCGCGTTGCCATGCTCTACCTGCCACTCATTGGTATTGTCATGGAAACGCTGCCCCAGCTACACGACTTTACAGGTGGGTCTAAAAATGGATAAGTAGCCCCCCCCCACCTCTCGGTCCTTCCGTGGTCTGTGTGTGTTATATTACACAAGGGCTGTGAAATGATTAGGGCCTCTTACCGGCACAGGAAAAGCGTATAAAAACTGTTAAACACCATTTGTTGATTCTGGTTTTGTGCTGGTTGATCTAAATTGGTATCTCTCCTCACGCAGAGTCCCATAACCAGTGGGGTCGTGCAGGGGGGCCTCAGGCCACAGGTGGGGCCGCGGGGGATGAGCCCGGAGAGGACGGCAACAGTATGATCAGTCAGACCGTTGCCATGGCGATAGCCGGAACCTCCACTCCCATGTCCCGGCCCAGCAGCTTCCTGCTCAACCCACAGGTAATTACGCATTCCAGCCACAAGGGGTCAGTAGAGTACTATTTAGTCCAGGGTGGTTTAGGCTGGGGGATAATAATGCAAGTGTCTAAAGTAAGTATGGTGGCCTGACTTCTGTGAAATGACTAGAAGGTCAAATTAGAAAGTTGAATTGCAAAAGTCTCTAACACTAGAAAACAATTTGGTAGAAAAACATATTTGAAATACTGGTTTGCTATAGAAGCTTTTACATTGTTGCATCTTTAAGAATGATTTGAAGAATTAGTGTGACCAAGAATTTTCTTATATTGCTGAATGTTATTAAGTAGCTTTATAATAATCATAATAAAATGTAACGTAGCGTAGTGTATGAAAAGCTTCATATGCTGTACCAACCCATATGAGTCTCCGATAGGCCAATATATAAAAAAAATAGAAAACACATCCGAATGGCAAAATAGTATTTTGGCCAACAGGTCCACTGTGGGGAACAAAAAGCTTAACAATGTTCCATGTTTTTCTTAGGTGAATATTTGTTTTTATTTATTTTTATGTAACATTCAGATTAAATGATCAAATGAACACTGTTAACACCGAAGTAGATTTCCACAGTTTGCGGGAGGTTCCGCTGTATGTTGAGTGAGTTTGTTGTGGTGAGAAGACTCGAGGAACATTGAGGAGGTTCTTACCTTTTTGTTCTGTTTTTTTTCTATTTTTCTCATTCTTTCGTAACTCTTTCCCTTTCTCTCTCCGGAGTCTCAAGTTCTCTTTTTCCCAGATTGTTTGATTTCATAATTCTGTTTCGTTCCCTTTTTTCCACCACAACTCGTGTCACCCCACCAGGCCAGTCGTCCACACGGAACCTTCTCAGCCGAGTCCAGTCGCAGCCTTTTGATCTGCCTGCTGTGGGTTCTGAAGAATGCGGACGAGTGCGTTTTACAGAAGTGGTTCACTGACCTGTCGGTCTCCCAGCTCAACCGTCTGCTGGACATGCTCTATCTCTGCGTCTCTTGCTTTGAGTACAAGGTAACGTGACATCCTGGGGCATAACAGAAGCATGTTGTGACTGTTTTGGTCATTTGTGGCTCTAGGGAAAGCCCTCGTTCACAAAGGAGTGTGTCCAATGTATGGTATTATCCCTGGATGAGGCTGGGTGAAGGCAGAATGCTTCCAAATGGTTCCCAATGAGTTTCCTCCCTTCAAGACCTATTCTCACCAAAGCCGTGGTATTTCTATTGTAAAAAATTAATTAAGGGTTACACTGTATCATTGGTGGGAAGTCTGATGCGATTTGCCATCACTTTTTGTTTTCTATCTGCCATGGCACTGTGTTATTAATAGTGGCTTAAGAGGACGCTGTAAAGAAAAGCAGTAGCCACATACTACACGGAAAAAGATGTGCTGCGTCTGTAGGATGTATGTGGGATGAATCGGGAGAGGGGCTTGGCTGCGTTCCATTCAGTAGCAGTTTGCTTCCCATTTAATTAGAGAGGAACCCAGGTTGCAGCGGTCATCATCCACTGGAAGCGTGTTCACCATCCATTGGGGGCGTGTTCACCATCCTGAGGACTTGGCTGCCTGTAGTTTTCCTTCCAAGCCGAGCTGATTGCAGATCCCGACAGCCCAGGGTTGCTTTAGGAAACCTTCTGTAGAAACAATTAGCCAACTGGCAGCAGCCATTCACACAAGCCACCTTCGGTGAACTTCTCATTCAGATGCGAAAGCACCTAACGTTGGTACTTTCCCTAAAACGTCATGTAAAGCGGGGGGGGGTGACAGTCATTTGAATCGTCTCTCTGCTGCTGTGGGGATGTAACCTTTAACCTCTCTCCATCCGTCATGGAAAAAGGCCCATGTTGTGTTCACCATGCAGGGGAAGAAGGCCTTTGAGCGCATGAACAGCCTGACCTTCAAGAAGTCCAAGGACATGAAGGCCAAGCTGGAGGAGGCCATCCTGGGGAGCATCGGGGCACGGCAGGAGATGGTCAGACGAAGCAGGGGCCAGCTGGGTACTTTAGGTAGCTATGGATCAGACACAAACACAGCCGCGCACTTCGACGACGATCGGCCCATGACCAGCCCGTCTCTCCCCTCACCTGTAGAGAGAAGCCCATCCGGCAGTGCCTTCGGCAGCCAGGAGAACCTCCGCTGGAGGAAAGACATGACCCACTGGCGCCAGAACAGCGAGAGGATGGACAAGTACGCTAGCCTTTTAACCGCGTGTGTATGTCAGAGAGGAGGGACAAGTACGCTAGCCTTTCAACCGCGTGTGTATGTCAGAGAGGAGGGACAAGTACGCTAGCCTTTCAACCGCGCGTGTATGTCAGAGAGGAGGGACAAGTACGCTAGCCTTTCAACCGCGTGTGTATGTCAGAGAGGATGGACAAGTACGCTAGCCTTTTAACTGCATGTGTATGTCAGAGAGGATGAGATCACTAGGCATGTTTAGGCTGTCATCAACAAGCAACATGTAATCCAACTCACTGACATAGGGCCCCCACACACACACACACACACAAACACACACACACATAGAGGGCCAATAACGGGACGTAATGGATGAGCACTAGGTTGAACTAAATGAGCCATCGCTAAGAGACTTGGATTCCTGATAACATACCAGGGAGCTGTCTGTACTTTCCTCTTCGCATTTCACCCGTAATCTCATTCCTCCATGTTCTCCCTGTGTCTCCCTGTGTCTCACTGTGTCTCCCTGTGTCTCACTCTGTCTCACTGTGTCTCTGTGTAGGAGCCTCCGGTCACGCAGGTACAGTATTGAAGGGTCCTGGAGTCAGTGTGCTGCAGTGCTTTTAGTCCCTTTCGACATTTCTGCTTTATCGACTTTAGTTTTACCTAAGAAACCCTGACCTCTGACCCGCCAGTGGGCCCTGTAACGTTGTCTGTTCTCGTCTGTCTGGTGGTGCGATGGGATTGGGACTGCCGTGGTTTTATCAGAGATTTTTTGGCTGCATTGGGTCTGTCTCAAATTTTCCGTTCTTCTCCCCCTCGCCAGCCTTAGTGAAGGGGCTTCTCTTCTCAACGGGTTGATGATTAGGATCACTTTGTACAGTTGTAGATTACTGACTATTGGTGCATCTGATCTTTAACCGAAAGGGTGCTTGGTCAAATCCCCAAGCTTGGGATATGAACAGAAAGGAAGGGTGTGGTGTTATTGTTAACATATGGTTAATATGACAATATATTGTATATTTACTTTTTAGAAGTCTTCTTAAAACAGCCAAACACCTGTGCCCCTCCTCCACCTGTGCCCCTCCTCCACCTGTGCCTCTTCTCCATCCCACGCAGCCTTCTTTTCTGCTGTTGCTCTGCAGCTTAACTCTCCCCCTTAGTGGGTGAGAAGGTGGTGGTGTGTTTGGGTCTCCCTCTGCCCTGTGCTCCTACACCTTGAGCTCTGCTGATGTTTTGAGTAGCGTGTACTGTGCTGTTCAGGTTTGGAGACAACATCTCCCTTCGCATCCCAGGGAGTCACATCCAAACCCAGGAGCCTGGAGTAGTTAGGTGTGTACTAATGAACTATAACAGAACCCAACCTGAAGTAGTTAGGTCAGTACTCATGAACTATAACAGAACCCAACCTGGAGTATTTAGGTCAGTACTCATGAACTAGAACAGAACCCAACCTGGAGTATTTAGGTCAGTACTCATGAACTATAACAGAACCCAACCCAGAGGGGGGCTCAGATTACAATTACCAAACCTCAGCATAAATGTATCAATATATTACACGATTTAGCAGCTACTTGATTTTGTTTTTGTAACATGCAAAAGACCCTGTTTAGCCTCAACAGTCATAGTAATGGTGACCTTTGACTAATATGTGGCTGTTAATTTACTACAATTGATTACTCTAAATTGCGCTGGATTGTCAGTGTTTAAAATGCAAATGCAAAATGTATAAAGGAGTACCTGCAAAGCATGACCATATTTCAGTTGAATCGAAAATCGAGTTTATTTCCTAAATCGAACTCTCTGTATCTTGTTACAAAAAAGCATTGGACTGCAGGGTTGCGTGTTGCTCAGTTGGTTGAATATGGCGCCTACCATGCAATGGCTGTGGGCCTCCCAGAGGGGCTTTTAGAAAAAAAACAATCAAAAAGGTACACAATGTTGGATGGACTGAAATGTGAACGTTGATGAAGCCAGACATGGTGCCATCACACCACCATTACAACCCCAGCGATGTTACTCAAGCCCACTTCACACCGGACCCAGTGCTGTACGTCGCACGCGGAGGTCCTCCTGACTCAGTGGGTTGAACTGGCAGGGGGGGGCGGGTGCCAAGGGCGGGTGCTGTGGCATTCAAGGGTACACCATGAACACAGGGCGGGCTGGCCGACACTTGGAAGGGTGTCTCGTGTGTGACTCTCCATGTTCTCCGACAGGACCAGAGCGGAGCTGGAGCACGAAGCCCTTATCGACGGTAACCTGGCGACCGAGGCCAACCTTATCATCCTGGACACTCTGGAGATCATCGTCCAGGTATGCAGTCCCGAAGAGCACGCAGCCGCCCGTTCGTACGCACGTACGCAGGCGCCTTAAAAAGATGAGCTGTTGAGGTTTTGTCTGTGTGTCTAGACGGTGTCTGTGACCGAGTCTAAGGAGAGCATCCTGGGCGGGGTGTTGAAGGTCCTGCTCCACAGCATGGCCTGTAACCAGAGCGCCCTCTACCTGCAGCACTGCTTCGCTACACAGAGAGCACTCGTCTCCAAGGTGAGGCCTGGTCTCAAGACTCTTCCGGAACGTACCGGCAAGTTCCACGCCCTCCTCGGTGTAGAGGCGTGCGTCTGTCCTGTCTGTACGCCGAGCGTCTGATGCCGGTTGGATGTCTGTTCTAGTTCCCGGAGCTGCTGTTTGAGGAGGAGACGGAGCAGTGCGCTGACCTGTGCCTGCGCCTCCTGAGGAACTGTAGCAGCAGCGTCGGCACCATCAGAGCCCACGCCTCCGCCTCGCTCTACCTGCTCATGAGGCAGAACTTTGAGATCGGCAACGTTAGTACAACGTTAGCTCAGCATGGCGCCATGTTTTCTGGACGGGTCGATTCACTGTTTCCCCTGTTCCTCCTGTAGAACTTTGCGCGGGTTAAGATGCAGGTGACCATGTCCCTGTCTTCCCTGGTGGGAACGTCTCAGAACTTCAACGAGGAGTTCCTCAGACGCTCACTGAAAACCATCCTCACCTACGGAGAGGAAGACCTGGAACTCAGAGAGACCACCTTTCCTGACCAGGTGAACAAAGCATATTTCCTTGTAATTTGATCCTAGACTGTCATTTTGTTTTTGGATTCCAGCTCTGAAGTCTAACACTGGTTGCTAATACATATGCAGAAATTGGGGGTGGGAAAATATTTTTGGGGAAAGGTCTGTGCTGCCCACCACTGAATATTTTTATCCTGTTTTTATCATCATATTATTAAATAAAAGTATTTGTTCAATATACAATATAAATCAACGCAAAACACCATTAATACAACCAGACCTCTGAGAAAATGGATCATTGGAAAAGAAATACTTCTATAGCACTTATATACTTAGACCCAAGTCATTTTACCCAATTAAGGAGACCAATGGATAGAACAAAGACACAGAAGAAATGTCATAACACAATAGGGGATACTTTGAGAGAGGCAGGGCTAGAGGAATGCCATTCGGGGCTTGACGAGGTGCTGGAAGGTGGTGATTCCTGGACGGTTTGCAGTAAGGAGCTGTAAGGAGCTCCAGACCCTAAGACCATAGACTAAGCCCTGTCCCTAAAGCACTGCCACATGGATGATGTCAACACCTCTGTCTGTATTCAAGGTCCAGGATCTGGTGTTCAACCTGCACATGATCCTGTCTGACACGGTCAAGATGAAGGAACACCAGGAGGATCCAGAGATGCTCATTGACCTCATGTACAGGTATGAGTCACACACACACACATACACACACACACACACACACACATACACACATACACACACACACACACACACACATACATACACACACACACACACACATACACACACACACACACATACACACACACTTCTCCTTCAGCGTGTTGCCATGTCGGTCTCCAGGATCGCTAAGGGTTACCAGACGTCCCCCGACCTCCGTCTGACGTGGCTACAGAACATGGCGGGTAAACATTCGGAGAGAACCAATCACGCGGAGGCGGCCCAGTGTCTGGTACACAGCGCTGCCCTGGTGGCCGAATACCTCAGCATGCTGGAGGACCGCAAGTACCTGCCGGTGGGCTGCGTCACCTTCCAGGTGAGGGTGTGTGGACGCGGATGGCCTGTAGGGGGCAGCGAGACACGCTAACGCTGGTCCGGGCCAAGTGGCGTTACAACAGCCCCTTCCGCGACGTGTCCGCGTCTCACTGTCGCCCTCTCGCTTCAGAACGTCTCGTCCAACGTGCTGGAGGAGTCCGCCGTCTCCGACGACGTGGTGTCCCCGGACGAGGAGGGCATCTGCTCGGGGAAGTACTTTACGGAGGCGGGCCTAGTGGGGCTGCTGGATCAAGCTGCTTCCTCCTTTTCTATGGTAGGATGCAGGGAATGGCCTGCTGTCGGCAACAGGCACATCAACAGCACATACAGCCCAAACGACAGCTACACAACACCAGACCAGGGATGGAAAATTGCATTTTATTTTGCAGCGTAGTGGAACCCATGGATTCATGTTAGGAGTGGAGACCCTAAGCGGAGCCTAAGCACGTGTAATTCTTTCCCCCAGGCCGGTATGTACGAGGCAGTGAACGAGGTGTACAAGGTCTTGATCCCGATCCACGAGGCCAGTCGCGACGCCAAGAAGCTGGCCAGCATACATGGTAAACTGCAGGAAGCCTTCGGGAAAATTGTGCACCAGGTAAAAACTCACGCTTTATCCTTTTCTTGACAGGTACGGGCTTGTCAGTGACGAGAACAGACAGACAGTACTGTTAGGTAACGTGCGGGGATCGTCAGGAGGCTAATGTGAATGTTGGGTCAGCGGTTGGGCGGTTGCAGGCGGTGTTGGGGAGTTCTGTTCTGGTACCACAGCTTGTCCCTGAAGGTTACCATTCTGATCCCCCCTCCTGAATGTGACGGTGAAATGCCCTGTTGTCTGTCGGTGGCAATGCTGGAAAAGACCTGAATAGGAACACTTAGTCCCCGGAGTCCACTGGCGGACGTAGCTACCCGCACTGTTTCTTCTTCCCCACCCGCGGTTCCACGCGGATGCTTCTAACGGGGCCAGAATGTGGATCCAGTGTGCATGTGATGAGGGTCGGAGCCTGGGACTCCCCCACTGGCTGGGTGCTTCCTTGGGCTCGATGGGGGTGCTGTTCCATCGTGACTGTCAACGTGTTTATCTTCTGCCCTGTATTCTCTTTGTCACCACAGAGCACCGGCTGGGAGGTAGGTCCCCGCGGCTCCTGCCCGTCCCCTTTCTATTTCCACTCAATATTCACCACTCGCTCGCCGTTCGTCCACGTGCCGCGTCACACGGCGCCACGGCATTTACAGCGTCACTGCCGAAGCCGTCACAGGCAGTCCCCCCCCCCCTCCTCCCCCGCTCCGTCTCTCCGGGAGAGGAGGTTGTGTTCCGCCAGGCCGTGCATGGGAGGCCCTCTGTAACACTAACGACCAGTGAATGAATGCCTCACCTACCTGCAACCCGCTTTGTCAGACCACCTCTCTCATGGAACCGCGCAGACACATCTGCTGTACTGCTCACTCATCTCATCCACCGCCACAGGGTTCGATTTGAGTCCCCAACCTGACACATGGCAGTAGACACATGACCCACATAGAGTGGGCACCCGTTTCCCATTGGCGGTTACCGAGTATGTAAACATCCAATTCTAGATTTCAAACTGCATCCAGACTTAAGAGACGTCGGCCCTTTATTTTTGTCAAGAAGGTGCAAGTCAAAAGTACTCCGGAATGGATGGTTTGACTTGTCCTGCCTTGATTTTGAGGTTTATTTAGAAATTGACTTGAAAAAAGACACATTTAAATCGACCCCTGACCTCTTCATACTGCTGTTTTTAACTGGTATTAACCCAGCGTGTTGCATGCTGAGACCACTGATTCTCCTGAGGAAACCGGCCGTTCAGCCCACTGAAGGTTCTGAAGGGATGTGGAACCCACTCACCCCAATGCCTGCATATTTTATTTCCTTAATATTCCTTTTTTTGCCTTTTGTCCTACTTTCACCTTAGTTTACTTCACACTCCCTTTCACTGCATGTTTTTGGTTGAGTATGCGTTTTTTTGTTCTTCCTCAAAGGGAATTATATTTTGACGTTGGTGATTGCAGTCTTTGTGTTGGTTTGTGTTGTGTTTTGTTGTTTTCTGTTTCTTTTTTTTTTGTTGTTTAATCTAGCGAAGTACCTGAAATCCTGATTAAAATGTGTTCTGTTTCTCCTTTTGATTTCCCTGGTTGCCATGCCGACCCTTCCTTCCCACTTTACTTATTGTGTGTTTTGGTAAGTTCCTATTATTAAGGGTTACTTTATTTCTGTAACTTTTTTAATGGGAGTGTAATGCACGGAGAACCTGACACAGTCAAGAAATGATCTCACAACACAATACTGTATTTAGCGAGGCTGTATATCTGCAGGCAATGTGAAGGCTGTGGAACTTGAAATAATTGTGCAATGCAACTGTACTGATTAGTATTTGGAGCTGTCCTGATTTGGTACCAGTGATGCATGTACTCTTCTACTCTGAACACACACACACACACACTCCTCAGCACTGCTGCACCTGTTCCTTTCAGACCTTAAACAACTGTAAACAGCTCCTGTTCCTTTAATGTCTTTCTTTCCATCCTCACTACTTCAGCAACCCTATTGGGTATTCATGCCTTGCTAACCCAACAGTCCGGCTCATGGTTTACCAGCATTGGTTTTGTTTCTACCTTTGAAATACTCCTTTTCGCTCAAATCCTTGTCTAGGCTATCTATGCTGAACCCAATTCTAAAAACCTCTTCTCAGCAAGGTCTCTTTACTGTGGGGTAAACACCACACTTTGTTCCAACATCTGCCGTCATGGGTTGTTCGAATGCAGGGCCAGGATTACCCAGGTGCCCTAGAGAGGTTGTCATATGGTCACTGCGCCATAGGAACCTTTGACAGTGACTGATTCTGATTGTGTCACAAATACACCCACACACACACGTTAACATAGGGTCAGGTTTGGAAATGGGTTGTAAACAACTATGAGCTGCTTCGTTTTCCCCGTCAAATCTACACGCGTCTGGACATTTGGAGGGATGCAGTCTGAGAAGTTATGTTTCTGTCCCAAACATGCCCCTGACGTCACCCCTCTTTCATAGTCAATGAGATATTGTCGACGACCCCACAAATGACAGGCCCATTTATTCCACAACCCCGCGGAAGCATCTGTTAATATACTTCCCATCCTACATGCCCAAGGGTCTAACTTATTTCAGCTGTTATCGGTAGCTACATATGATAGTTATCGGTAGCTACATATGATAGTTATCGGTAGCTACATATGATAGTTATCGGTAGCTACATATCATAGTTATCGGTAGCTACATATGATAGTTATCGGTAGCTACATATGATGTATGAGTTCTTGCACAACTCCAATCTGACCCAAATATCCCAGCACTGGTCAACATACTACTAGGGTTTGATCTCTGAAGGCTGTTTTTATTTCCAAGTATTTACATTAGGCTCATGTATTTACATTAGGCTCATGTATTTACATTAGGCTCATGTATTTACATTAGGCTCATGTTTTTACATTAGGCTCATGTATTTACATTAGGTTAATGTATTTAAATTAGGCTCATGTATTTACATTAGGCTCATGTTGAATCTGCTCATGATGTCGCAATTGAAGTGTTTGCTGATAATAATGATGATCGTAACACATTTCCCTCAGTTGTGTCGAAGATGTATGTAGAATCTGCAACAAGGGGTTACTGTTGCACTTTACCCTCAACTATGGAAGCACCATATATGGCAGAGGGGTCAAACCGGTTCCACGGAGGGCCGTCTATGCAGGTTTTTCTTTTTCTTTTCAATCGGTGCCAAAATGAGATCAAATAGAATAAGGTGAAGGACAATGTTAACTAATTAACCAATCAAGCACAAGGTGAGAGCGTAAACCTGCAGACCCTCGCCCCTCCGTGGAACCGATTTGACACCTTTGATATATGCATTCTGTATAAATGTATAAAATCTACACCGCGCAAAGTAAGAAACTGATTCTGTCTCACAGGATGGGAAGAGAATGTTTGGTACTTACTTCCGAGTCGGATTTTACGGCTCGAAATTCGGGGACTTGGACGAGCAGGAGTTTGTGTACAAAGAGCCGGCCATCACCAAGTTAGCCGAGATCTCCCATCGACTTGAGGTGAATGGCTGTTTGGAGGAGTGTGTTTCGAGTTACGGGTCTATGCTCTGGAGAAAAACCAGCCTGTGTGGGCTGGAGCCCTGAGTGAGTCCTGATCTGTGCTTGTTCTCAGGGCTTTTATGGTGATCGCTACGGAGAAGACCAGGTAGAAGTCATTAAAGACTCCAATCCCGTGGACAAGTGCAAATTAGACCCAAATAAGGTGCGTCTGGTACATTTCTAATGGTAAATGCGGGCTTTTCTGTCAAAGCAATGATGTCATGATATTCAAAATATAAAGCATTTAATGTTTTATTAGTCTTGGGTGGTTCAAAAAGCTATTTTGGAGGCCCAAAAATCACAGTTGGGGTCATGATGTCCAAATGGAGAAATGTTTGGGGCATTAGTGAGTGTCCCCGACAGAGGCCTCCCTGGCGAGCATTGCTGAAGACCTGCCAGGGCTCCAATACTTTACCACAGCTCTGTAGTTGGATGACTTCAGTCAGCACGATAACATGGATGTCCCCCACGTCACACGTTAACCAGGTGTCAATGTGTCTGCCGTGTCCAGGCCTATGTCCAGATCACGTACGTGGAGCCTTACTTCGACACGTACGAGATGAAGGACCGCATCACGTACTTCGACAAGAACTACAATCTGCGGCGGTTCGTCTACTGCACCCCCTTCACCCTGGACGGCCGGGCGCACGGCGATCTGCACGACCAGTTCAAGCGCAAAACCATCCTGACCACCTCCCACGCCTTCCCGTACATTAAGACCCGCATCAACATCATCCACAAAGAGGAGGTGAGAGACGCCGGCACCCCCCCCGCGGTCGCTGCCCACGGTCACAAACCAGGAACGTCTTCATCTGACCCTGCGGTCCCGTTTCAGGTCATCTCCATGCCCATGGAGGTGGCCATAGAGGACATGCAGAAGAAGACCCAGGAGTTGGCCTTCGCCACCCACCAGGACCCCTCCGACGCCAAGATGCTGCAGATGGTCTTGCAGGGCTCTGTGGGGACCACCGTCAACCAGGGGCCTCTGGAAGTGGCCCAGGTGTTCCTGTCCGAGATCCCCAGTGATCCTAAGCTGTACAGACACCACAACAAACTACGCCTCTGCTTCAAAGATTTCACGAAGAGGTTAATATCGGGGACTCTTCACATTGCTTCTGCTTGGTTTCTGCTGGGTAGCAGAGACGTAAAGAGGTTTATATATACGGATGATTTAAATTGACAGTTTCTCGTCCATTCCCAGGTGTGAAGATGCTCTCCGCAAGAACAAGAGTCTGATTGGTCCAGACCAGAAGGAGTACCAGAGGGAGTTGGAGAGGAACTACCATCGCCTGAAGGAGGCGCTACAGCCACTCATCTGCAGAAAGATACCGCAACTTTATAAACCTGTATTACAGGTCAACACTCACAGGTAGGTACTGCATGCAGAATAGCATGAACGATCGACAGTTGATGATTTTAGAATCTGAGCGCTGTAATGGCATGTTAGGACCAAAAGACAAACTCTGGAGACACATCGGTCATTATTCAATAAAGGCTGTATTTGAATAGGATTTCCTTTTTGATATCATTTGTTTACATGTCACAAAATAATCGGACATTGGATTTCAGTTTTTAATTTAATTTATTGTTTCAACAAATAATATTATCATTGTAGCTTTAGCACTACCTTCCTCTAATGAAGGCTTCGTCCCAGCAAGAAATCAGCCCAGGTCTAGCACTTATGACACAAAATGTGATTGTGAGGAACATTAAGTAAAATAAGAAGAATCCTGCGATATGTGCTTAGATCCAACTATTAATCCTATTTCTTGTTCGTCCATGCATCCCCCCACAAATATATTGATTTTGTTTCTGTTACATGCAGCAAACGGACATCTTGAGCAGGTAGTTTGGGGTCTCCTGTTCCTACTAGGTACAAGGTTGTATCCGTGTTTCAGGCTGGCGTTCCTCATTATTAACTGACTTATTGTTTTTCACCCCCAGAGATTCGTTTAGCAGAATGAGTCTTCGTAAGCTTGAACTTTGAAGAGAAAGACATTGAAGAATCACAACATTAATTTATTCAAGTGTAAATACTATGACTCATTGTGTTCAAAGTGGGACGTGTTATTACTACAAACTTGGTACGTCATTCCAGTGTCTTACTTGTTTACAGACTGCCTGTTACCCAATCAGTAGGTCTTACCAAGTACAATGTGTCAAATCTGGAGGATATTCTTTTTTTTTTTTACTGTGTATCAATGCATTTTGACTTGAAATTTTACTATTTAATCCAAAATGAACAAAAAAAAAAGCTAAACATGTACCACCACTATTTATCATGCTTTATACATTTTAGTTCAGCTACATTTGTTTTAAGTAAGTATTAAACATTGAATAGTAATGTAGTTTATTTACTTTAAATATTTTACTAAATAAATATTTTAATGTCCAAATGTGTATTAATCTTTAAAGACCTTAGTTTGTGTTGGTGTTTTCTATTTATAAGAGAATCAAAAAATTAGAAGGGAGAATTCAACACATTAAAAGGAAATTACTATTTCCATTTATTTAGAATATGACAGCAGGGTAAAGTTCATAAAAAGTTACGAAAGAAAACATTATTGCTTACAGTAAGTTTTACTAGAATGGGGTTGGACAAATTCAGAAAACAATAAAGACTGACACTAATGCTAAAACATTAGCAGGGCATTAAAAACAATTTAGACTTTACCTTGACCAGGCCTAATCTGAGTCTGAAACCTCTATACAAACCAAACCTGAGAAAACAAATGTACTAGCATTTTCTAAAGTGATTGGCTCAAAGTTTAAAATAATTTGTACAAAAGACTAAACCAAAATATTAGTTATCACATGTGAGTTCTTCCACTCAGAACCAGCCCCCCATGTGGACAGCCTATGTGGATCTATCAGTATTTACACTAATTAAGATATTTCTCTCCGGCATATAGAAGGAATGAAGCCACAAAGGGATGTACAAGAATATATGCTCTATATAAAAAAATACCTCTGAAACCAAAGAGAACAGACCATTTACAACAGAGTGCCAAAGGGAATGTCTGTAGACTTGCGTCAGACTCCAAGCACAAAGGAACCTAACTGACAGGTAAGGGAAAATTAGGAACTATAATCATTGGTGAAAGAGTATAACAACTCAGCATAACGATTACTCTCAAAGACTCTGCTTGCTTTCCTTGAAGAGGTGAGGAAGAGGAAACCACCCAAATGCAATGTCAGTGGTCTGAGACCCTCCTGTAGAACAAGAGGTATGGTGTCGAAGTAGAGCACGCCTCGGGAGAACAGGCTCTCAGGAAGTCCTCCTCCTCAAGCGGATGCACCTCGGAGTCGTCAAACAGCAGCCACTTCCCCTCGTACTGCAGAAGGCTGCTTAGTGCCTGCTTTGGCGCCCCCTCCTGGATGCCTGTCGCCACTTCTCCGCTAGCGCTGTGTCCCGAGTCACCGGAGGTCCGTTTGGACGATCTGGTGGTGCTCTCGGCTCTCCCAGTAGCGGCAGCCTTGTCTAAGTTAGCGGCCTGCTTGTTGGCCCCCAGGTCATAGCTGGACAGGCTCCTCTGCCCCCCCAAGAGTCCCACCCCCTCAGAGACCTTCTTGGGCCCCATTTTGCTGGCGACCGTGGGGCTCCCTTTAGTGCTCAGGCTGAATGACACCTCACCGTCGTCATAGTCCAACACTGGTGGGCCGTCACCCTGCGCGTCTCCTGCCCGTCTCCCCTCCTCCACGGGCGATGGGGCTTGGGTGTCCTTAAGGTCCGTCATCTTGATGTAGGTGGTGTAGTGTCCGCTGGAGATGGTGACTCCGCTGTGCATGACCACAGCGAACAGCTGGTAGTGCTGCCCCCCGGTGGCTGATGGGTGCGTGCACCACTCCTCCAGAGAGAGCTTGAGGGGGGTCTGCAGGGGGGTGTTCACCTTGGAGAGGCCAGCGTACGGGTCCATCCTGAACAGGAGGGAGAGTCACTTTCCCACATTCAACGTTTATGGCATGTACCAACATTTATTTATAGAAATGGTTATTTCAATTAAGGTGGGGAGCAATCATAAAACCACAAAGCTACACTTGTGCCAACTTGAACACATTGCCTCATGTGATACCATTAACATGCCTGTATCTAGGAAGCAGGACGTCCCCTATGGGGAAGACCATGAACAGGACTGTAGGTGGTGAGTGTTAATACAGGCCCCGGCATAGGAAATATACATCTGTTCCCTCTCAAGTACACAATGTACTGTGGTATGAAAATCAAACATGCTTTGACCATTGTGTACTGTATAAATTATAGTTTATTCGCTGTTATTAACCTCCATATATGTTCTGGGATATAACCAGAACAATCACCCTGTTTCCCCCAGCATATACTGAACACAATAAACGGGGTCTCTTCACAGTGGGGGGGGGCGGCTACATAACCCCCGGGTCGGACACAGAAGGCAGCAGCCAAACAGGAGGAAATCTCCAGTTAGCCCAGCTCTCACATGTTAGTTTGGGCTAAAGAGCTTTTGGGGGAAACCCTTAGGGTTCTTCTACAACGTCACTCAAGCAGCACTGCCTCTCCAGCTGTGAGACCAGGGCCCTCTCTTCCACAGCCGTTTCCTGCTGGCTTGCATGCAGACTGCTGCTCTCACTTCAAGGTCAAAGCCCGGTTCCTTCTACAAGTGCTCTCGGATCAGATTCATGGACCGATCAAAAAAACTATCAATGGACCCCCATCGAGATTTATTTCGGAAATACATTGCAGTGATGATAGTGTTGCATTTCAGCATTATATATTATATTAATGTGTGTAGTCAAAGACTGTGCAAGCAATGTGCCTGAGGGACAATATCAGTAGAACAAAAGAGGATGTCGATTTGAGGCTGCGGGCAAAGACTTACTCTAAACCATTGGCAGAGAAGCACTTGAGATGGATGGTGACCACCTCGGGGGTTTTGTCAAACAGAAGACTCCTCTCAGCCTCAGTATAGTGGTGGCAGGTCTCACAGAAATACTTGTCCTCTCCCACAATCCTCTCCACTGACGCGAACTGGGAGATGGCCCACTTCAAAGACTTCAGCTCCGGCTTGGGGTCTGGGGAGACTGGAGGGTGGGAAGCATAGGGGTTAGGGTGAGCTGTATGAATATTGGAGGATAGACTTTATGGAGACT
>JACXGK010010780.1:0-17284 GCA_016801125.1 Novumbra hubbsi
CTGTTGCTGGCCCGTTGGCTACCTCTGGTGGCCTGTGAGCGATGTGCTCCTCCCTGTCACGAATCACACAGTCACCAAACACCTGGCCACCTGCACGCACCTGTACCTCATCACACTGATCACTGGCCCTACTTAGTTCCCCGTTTCCCTTGGCTCAGTGTCAGTTCAAACGAAGTACCACGCTGGTCATTCTTTGTTAAGTATTTTGTTATTTTGGCTCCTGCGTTTCCACGCAGCACTCGGCTTTCAAGCCTTTGCTATAGATCTGACGACGTCACTATTCCCAGCACTGTACCACTCCGGTATTGTGCACATTCCCCTCCTTCCACCGAACAAACATTGTTAGAGCGTGTGCCCTACGTGCTGCTCTACACGAACACTCAACCTTGTTCGTTGCTACAATCGTGCAATTGGATCCAACCATCATACCCAAGCGCAATCCTTACATAAACAGGATATCAGCAAAGTACAGTTTACCTAAAAGGGACTCTAGCTCTCGAGTCAGTAAAAAGTCCTGAAAAAATTTAAAATCTCCAAAGAGAAAATGCATCATTTCATCCCTGGATTTAAGAATTTATTTTGCCCAAACAACCACCTTAATGAATTAGAATCTATATTTATTTTTATCCAGTCCTAATACATAGCTACTGTCACATGCACAGCGTGATCCAATGCCCGCTCCCCGTCATTTAGACCCCTGACAACGGTTTGTTGTTATTGCCCTCATCTGTGTTCCTGATCACAGCCTCTATTCAAGTTCCTCCTTTCCTAGTATCTTGTTGAGCATTGGGTTTGCTTTCTGTTCTTTCTGTTTTCAACCACCATGTGCTCCACGGCCACACACACACCATTTAGCGTGTCAGTTCTCTGGTTTAGCCCGCTTAATCTAATGCCAAATGCTGCATGAATGCTTTGGGAAACTGATTGTTCTGCTCAGGGAATATTGATACTAAGGTGATGTTGGCCATGTGTCAACATGTTTGAGGCATTAGCAGCTGCTTAGGGTCTTTTGTTAACGCAGTTTCAACAGAGTTAATCACAGTTGTAGTCCGCCGAATGTCAAAATGCCTAATATGCAATCATTTCTCATGCCTGCGATGTTAGAAAAGGTCACGTTCAAAACCCACGACAATAACCTCCTTAAAGATACACATCTCTAGGTTTTATGAGACAAACTCAAAGGTGTCCTGTTGCAAGCGTGACGGAGCAATAAAACAGAGGTTGTGTAGAGAGAATCACTGTCCCTTCTCTTCTAATGCGTAATGCAACATGGCTAACATTCATAAGCAATACCATGTGAACAGAAGCTGCATGCTCAATAGAAGCACAGGCACTCCTCTGTAAAACAATAGATTCCAACCAGCGATACTGGAGCCTTATGAGACTAAGGGTTTCCAGGTAAACTGCACACAAGGGAGTACTTTAAAGGTTCTCCAGGCTGAGAAAACCTTTGTTGGAGATACCAAAACTCCCCCAAATGATGGGAACCACTGCAGTAAAAAGAGACTATAGCTTGTCTGTGTTTCTTGATAATATTATGTCTACATGATTCTTACCACAATATCATTTACAAACCAACTGGGAAGAAAACTACTGGAAGTGTTTTTTTATGCACATTTTCTGCATAGAATTTTGGCATGTTGTAGTTATGATCTAAAAAGGGATTTCCACACTGCTTCCTTTTTTAATTGTTTAGCCCCTCAAGGTCTAATCAGATTTAATTCTGATCAGATTAACCTCAGATAAAATGTTGAGTTTTTTTTATTTGGAAGGCTTCTACTTTTTAGAAATATACAAACAACGCACAAATCGTAGGATTCTATCTTTAACCAATCTGAAGATGTAAGTAGAAATGTAACGGGTGCGCATTTCGACGCACTTTTGTGTCAATCGCCCTTTAAGGTGCTAGGCAATCAAACACTATCATCAGATACGAAAAAGGTATTACCCCCCTAGTTAATTGAACCCATTGTTAGGGATTAAAATATGGGGCAGGTGTTCGAGTACATTGTTAAAATGCCTGATTTGGGCAACCTCACCCCAATATAAATCAAGTCCAGACTTAAAACAAGCAGTTCAAGCTCAAAGTCCCACAAATGTCAATGAGCTAAAGCAGTTCTGCATGGAAGAGTGGGCTTCTCCTACAGCGCTCTGCGAGCAGAACAATAACTCCAGGAAACATGTGGTACGCAGTCACTGCGACATGAGGTGTCTTCAAGATTTTCAGTCTAAGGGGGTAAATCACTTATTCACACAGGGGCATTTGAGAACAATTGAATGTTCAAAGCCGTTTTGTTTGTTTACTCAGGCCATCCTTCTTCTTCATGGCCAAATTCATGCAAAATAAAATCAAACAGCGCAAATACATTTTCAAAGGCTTGTACGGTGGAGGGCCCTGTATTCGTCACAGTTCAGTTTAAATTCACCAAATACCCGTTAATACCTGTCACTGTCAGCAATAAAAATGTTCTATCTATGGTATCCAGCTTACCTTGGTCATATTGACATATAGCAACATGATGTACGAGGTTTGGTGATGTTGTTGAGAGCAGCCATGTTCTCAACCTCCTGAGTGCACTAAAGCTCCTTTCCGCTTCAGATGATAAAACAAGTATGACAAGAAGCAACCTGACCAGTCCTTGTAGAGTCTTTTCAACATCTGCACCTGAACTAAAAGAGTGGTTGGGTAAAAACATGAGCAGTTGTACTTTAATGGCCACGTTACACTGCAGCTATTATAAACCCTGCGATCATTTGTGCTCGTCTTACTCACCTCATGCTGTGTTTTGATTACCACCCACAGCTAGACTAACGCTTAACGTTTCTTCTTATTGAATCTCAAGTTGCTAGACGCCAGCCTAATCAAAAAACGGGAATAAAATCACAAGTACTTTTTTTTGCAAAACTGATCACAACGTCTTTTAGAACATATTCTTTAAACTGTCTGTCAATCGCATCTAGAAACCTACTAGTCTATAGTGTTCTCAAGTCTATAGTTTTCCTCCATATTTAAAATGTGTACAAATTTGAATTCTACGTCCAGGAAATCCACCATTGTTTGTTTGTGTTTTTTGGTGAGATGTGTTGAAGCACTCCAGCATTCCCAATGCAGTTTTGCCTTTTTTAACAGTTGGTGCAGACCATTAGCAAAGCTGATGTAGGATAATTACTGGCTGCTGTCTCCACACTACTACAGAGGCCAGAATCTTACTAAATAAGGACAGATTTTGTTGTTTTATATTAGACAGCTAATCTCTTTTGGCAGAGAGGTTTGAGAGCAGTAGTTCTGATGTTGCAATTAAACATTTGCTTACATTTTCCAGAAAGCCCCCACTAGATGCCTAATGGATGTACCCAATGAAGGGTGAATCTTGGATTGGGATAAGCTGAGCAGGCCTTTTGTGTGATCAGGTTTACACAATACTCTTTGTAGTGCACATTCAGCGACAGATGCAGATTTGTCTTTATTAATGTCTGGGCACCAGGGTTTCCAAGACATGCTGGCAGCTCTATCATACATGGCCACACAATCCTGACAGGGGATTTAATCTGATTAGTACATCCATTGCAATCTTGGCTTCCTCTGGTTTCAGACACTCAATAAAGACCTACAAATTCCTCACTTGGCACAAAGTCACAGTAAACATACCTCAAGCATTTGGATTCATTGGGTTTTGTCAATTACTTAAAACAGTGTCATTGGAAGCAATTAAATGGTATATGAACATGGCTATGCCTCTAATACCATTGTTGCTTGTTTACTAAATAATCTAATTTTGGCACAGAGGACTAGTGTAATCATGGTTGCACAACTGTCATATTCTGTTTTATTTTTAAAAGTTGGTAAATATTTTTACTTAAGGCCTCACCCTGTATAGTCTTCAGTCTTTAATAGAACATTTCGTTTTTCCTTTTGGTTGTCTGGCCAAAGCAGACATGAATAAAGTGATTACGGGTTCCCTTCATTTTTTTTAGCACTGTACTTTAAAGTAACTTTTAGTATGACGTATGCAAGTTCAGATGCAGCCAAGAATATTGCACAATAAAATCCATGCGCAAACATGGCCAGCCCTAGGAATAGGCAACCTAAGCAGCCCCTTATGGCCCCTGTCCGTCAGAGGTCCCCAGACTGCTTGGGAGCCCCAGACCACTAGGAAAGATGGGGCCCAAAAGGCTGGAGCTGGAACTGTGTGGAAATTAAGCTAGGTACAGCCTCCTCACACACACACAATATCACTTGACTTTCTTAGCCAGCTTGGTATCTTATTATTAACCGTAATTGCCAGCTATGTAATTGAAATTTGTATTGGACTGTTTTTGTCAGTGGTAAACAATGCAAGCTAATTTGCGCTATCTGTGTAGAATCCTGCCTCTAAATAATAATACCACTTGTCTCTTAATCTTCCCTCACCAAACAAGGCCAGAATAGTATTAGCTAGTCCATGGCGATTTAGAATGGGTGGGATAGTACTGTCAGTGTCCAAAGCGATAATAACAACATTATAAGTGAATACAAACAAAAACACACTGGTGAGAAAGTACATATGGGGAAATATCCAAGGCAGTCAGATACATTTTGTAAAAAATTCAAAACATTAACTTAAAACTTCCCAGCATGATGCTGTTTCCACCATTCTTTACTGTAGGGATTTTATTGGCCAGGTACTGAGCAGTACCAAATTCTACCAACTTCACATAAACGAATAGTACCTAATGTAAACTATCAAATAGAATCTCTTAGTGCATACTCAGAAGCATAGTATCAACAGCGATGGTATCATGGTGCCACTATTACCACTAGTTTAACTACCTCTACCACCACCAACACTGCTGTCACCACCCCTGCTGCAACAACCAATAATAAAGGATCTTAGATTTTTTTGGTTCCATGCCCAAAAAAGGATCCAGAGGAAAACTATCAATAGCCCGAGTAAATGAGACTCAACCTTCTATGAAGTCTCTACTGCACCAAAACCAGTCAGTCACTGGGTGAGTACAGCTGTAGATTGACTTTGATCCAAATTGAATGACTTTCATGGTCAATTCTGCCCAATCTGCAAGCTCAGCGTGTCAATTCACCCCCAGCCTTTTGGCAGAAAGAAAATGAACGACCTTCTTGAGTTAGGATATTCTTATATCTAGCCTCTCCCTTACACACATGCACGTGTGTAAACACACACATGCATGCACAAACACACAAAAACACACAAACATGCGTTCATGTTAATATGGGGTGTGTAATCCACCATCTTTTGGAGATTCAATGCGCCTTGCAGGCTCGTTCTCCCTCGGGTTATCTTTTAAAAGCTCAGGCTTTGACTACTGGAAAAGTCAGGAAAAAGTGTCATGTTGTTTCGGTACGTAACAAAAATAGTCCCTACTGCAATTTCTCCGTTGCAGTTATTTTTCCATTGTTAACTAAAATGGTGTTGATAGGGCAATGCATCATTTGAAGAGGGCAGTAATGACGAGGATGCAACTGAACTTTTAGTCATTACCCAAGTTAGCATGCGGTCAGATCATGGGCATGAGTAACTCAACACAACGCACGAGTGCTGGCTAACCCTGAACAAAGGACAGATAGGACATGGTGCTGGGCCCCACACACCCGGTCCATATCTCCTGATAGGAGTTGTCCATGTGACTGTACGAATAGACCCATAGGCTGGAACATACTATTGTGAGATTATGTGTTTTGTAGTTCCATACTCTTGTTAAAGATACACAACACAGTGGAATGGTACTTTGCTGTCTTTTGCTATATGAGATACCGTGTAGCAAACATCTGATATCTATTATTGAGGGGCCCAGACTGCCCAATAAGTGTGTGTGTAGCCAGGAACTCAGGAGGGGACATTATACCAGGCCGTATAAGGGTGGGACATACACTTATGTTATTGGAAGACAGCCGGAGAGTGGAGGTGATTCATTGGAGACTTGGTCTAACATAAATATGCAATGAAGACAAAGACAATTAAGAACTATGGTTAGTGTGGTAGACCCAGTGAAGGGACACAGGCACAGAGCCGGAGGACAGGGAAGTCTGGGTGAGGTCATTAAGGAGGAATCCTTCCACCTGTGCTCGTTGGCCACCTGGCCGCTACCCAGCTTCAGCCAATCAGCAGCCAAGAGTGCACCTATGAAAGGCCACAGCATCGGTTCAACACGTGAGAGAGAGAGGAGAAGGACAACTAGGGAGATACTAGGGAGGAAAGCAGAAACCAAGACCCCACAGAGGACCGGATCAAGCCTTTAGGGAAACCGGTAGTCAAAACCCCAAAGCCCTTCTAACCCAATCTGTGTTTGTCCGCTAACAGAAGAAGCCTTGGGGACGGGGGCAGAGAGAGGGGACAGAGAAACCTCTGCACATACGTTGGATTTTGCTGCCCAAGCTCAGTTATTTTGGGTTCAACTGAATTTCTTCTACTTTGTACAAAATAAAGACATTCCTTTTGTTAGCCCCGCTGATCTGCCTCTCTGGTGCCTTGATTTAATCCCCCTCCTACCCTGGGTTTACCACAATAGTCAACATCATGGACACATGTTAATAAAAAAATTATTATCCCCTGACTTTTATGTGATTGAAAATGGACAGAAGCCAACAATGCTAAGAAGGTATGGTTGCTTCTGCAGTGTTTATGTAGCCACAGTTAAAATTAGTGCTACTTTGCTCACAATGGAGTTATTGGAAATTAAACACACAAAGGAAAGTGGCATTGCTAGAGCTTGAATAAAAACAATTGATTTTACACAAGCGCCAGTAATATAGTGGTAAAAAAGGTAGGTGAACAAATTTCTCTACGCAAGACAGGATCATCAATATAACCCAAAACGTATTACATTTTTAAACTGTATCATTTAATTGCTTCTCATGCTTGTCTATTAATTGGGAAGGCCTAGAGCAATTTTCACTAAATGAAACTAAATCCACATCAAGTCATTCCTTCTAAAGTAATTCATTTGGACTGGACGTCAATTTCACAATATATTCAATTTGAAAATGTTCATATTGAATATGTCTTTTTAATCACATTCATTTTTCTTACATCATATGAACTGCACTTGATTATCAACAACATACAGTGGGGAGAACAAATATTTGATACATTGCCGATTTTGCAGGTTTTCCTACTTACAAAGCATGTAGAGGTCTGTAATTTTTATCATAGGTACACTACAGAAAATCACATTGTATGATTTTTAAGTAATTAATTTGCATTTTATTGCATGACATAAGTATTTGATCACCTACCAACCAGTAAGAATTCCGGCTCTCACAGACCTGTTAGTTTGTCTTTAAGAAGCCCTCCTGTTCTCCACTCATTACCTGTATTAACTGCCCATGTTTGAACTCGTTACCTGTAGAAAAGACACCTGTCCACACACTCAATCAAACAGACTCCAACCTCTCCACAATGGCCAAGGCAGTGTATCAAATACTTGTTCTCCCCACTGTATATGAATTGCACAACCAAAGCAGTGCCCTCGGTCCTTTCTTACAATGCAGCCTGCCTAAGCATCAATGTGTTCCTCATTCCTGTCTGTCTTATTCTTTCAAAAGCAATGTTTGAAATTAGAATATTATAATTTTTGTAATATAATGCATTTATGTAAGTTACTGATTAAAGAAACGATTTATAGCAATAGGCCCTCAACAGAGTCACTAAAGAACATATTGAAATATTTAGCGGTTCATTTTTTCCGCCTTTAGCCAAACCATTGACATTTACTGTATATAACCATCCTATTTTTACCGGTTCATAGCGTGAAACATGCTTAACTACAAATAGACTATGTAGGTCAATTTTGTTTCTGGCAATGAGGAGATTCCCGACCTTTTCCGTAAAGCCTCCTATACATGATCAGCTTCAGAAATGCATGGCTCTGGCTGTTCCATTTATTTGCTGTGGGGCAAGCTTTTAGCCAACCTTACATTTTTCCTTTAAGGACCAAAGCTTTGTCATCAGCCAAATTAAGCCTGGCTGATGAACTTTATTAAATGATAACCTTAGTAAATCTATGCTGTGAAGACTCGTCCAAGATAACAATTTGACCACAATCCAAATAATCTTTAAGTACTAGGATGAAGAACAACACAAATATTGATATCTTGATAACATGGATAAAATATAAACAACATTGTCACCAAAACCCAAAACCTGAAGAGCCTGATGGACAAAATAGTATTCTGTTGTGTTGAATGCTTTATAATAGTCAAGAAAAACAAGTAGAACATCACATCAACGTCTAAAATTCTGATATTTCAACGAACCAGTTGAGTTGAGAATTTTTAATTTAAGTAAGACCTTTTTTCAAACATTTAGCATAAACCATTTCATAATAAATGTTGGTGGGTGTAGAATCTGGTTTAGGTAATGTAAACATTCCTTGTTTCATTGTAGTAGAAACTTCCTATCCAAACAATCTTCACAACATTTTGAATTATGGAGTTTCAATATCCACACCCAAAAAAACGAAAACCGAAACGCCATCAGCTCCATGTCATTTACCTTTTTTCATAGAGTGAATAGCTTCTGAAATCTCGCAATATGTGCCTCAGTCAAATTTAAAACATTCTGAAATAATGGGAGCATAGTTCTAAATGTTAGATGACATTTTAAACAGGAATTCTGCAGATTATACAAAAATATGCTCACATTCTCAGCTATTTTGATATGATAAACTACAAACATTTTAATCCTAAGGAAAGTGATTTCAGAGATTCAAAATGAAAAAAGGTGCCCAGAATTACTGTCACATTTCAACCATTTGGAGTTTGAGCTTATCAAGGCACATTTAAACATGTCCACATATGTGTTTTCGATTTCAGCTATATGTTTTTTCTACTGTCAGATAACCCTTTCCTAGGACGTCATTTAGACTTTCCATAATACTTACTTCCTTAGTATAGTTAATTTGTTTCAATCTTTACTGCGCTTTGCTACCATTCACCTTAAAAAAAAACTCAGTCAATTCAGTTTCCAGTGGATTTTAAAGAATACATGAATAGCTCATATTTTAATAACTTAGTATAACATTTCCAATATCCATAAACATTATTATTGTTTTCTTAAGAACCAATTGAGGGTTATCATCTTATGATCGGATAAAGGAGCATAAAATGCTAAACCACTTGGATGTATTGCAAATAAAAAGAAGATCTATTCTAGATTGAAGAGATAGTTTTGTGTTAAACCCATCCATTCCATTTGGGTAAAAAAATACATCACTTGTTGTCCTTGGTAGTCTACTGTCCATTAATCCATCTAGTGCATCATTTAGTTATACAGTAAGTAAATGTGCTTCTCTACATTTATCCTGAAGACTTTACAGTTTCAATGATATGAGTGAATCTCCTGAAAAAATAATAATTGCCAAATAAAAATCGCTCTCCTTTCTCTGTGGTTTCATTTTTACATGTCCACGTTTTAGTCATTCAGAAGACGCTGTTATCAGGTAAAACAACCCCACAGCTTAGTAATGTATTCCAATGAATGTATTTGTTAACCGGTAGAAGTCGGTGCTGGAAAGGAGACCATAAAAAGAAGTAAACATAAAAAGCTCAGTTTACAAAAGACTGCAGACAGGACAGGATAACTCAAAGGCAGACAATGGATGGTTTAAGGCAGCCATGAGTGGCGAACCATTATCTGAAAATGAACTAATCAGCATGTCAAGATGACTGGATGGAAAGGTCACATTGACTGCATAGCATTTGAAAAAGGAAATGGGTTGGTGAGCAAGAGGGCGAGTAGAGAGACAATCTCAAATTTGAAGAAACGAGTTGCCCTGTGTCATCACCACAGCGACCAGGCAAAGAACAACGCTTGCAGTAGGGACGTGTCTCATGTGAAATGGCCATTTCTAAATGATGCGTCCAGTAATGAAAGCCGAAGACGTTTGTCTGCAGTGTGATTATGAGTACAGAAAGTAAATCCACAAACGCTCTCTGGGGTGAATATGGTTTGGATTAGGATTGTTTGTTTGTGCTTGTTGCCATACATTTTGTATGCATTTTGAAACACTAAAATAATTGTGTTTGCCTTGTTGTATAACACTAAACATGTAGTACCGTGCATTTCAGTTATGTAGCCTTTTAGCACAGGAAAAAGTAATCTCTTTTTTTTGTAGTGATATTATTTGTTATTGTTTGTTGCTCAAATTTCTTTAGCACCTGCTATATAAAATTCAGTCCCACCTAGCTCCCCCAGTCACAATCCTCTGTTGTATAATGTTAAAACCTAGCTCCCCCAGTCACAATCCTCTATTGTATAATGTTAAAACCTAGCTCCCTCAGTCACAATCATCTTGGGTTACTGATGATTGGCAGTGACTAGAAAGACGAGAAGACTGGCGGACAGATTGAATAGACACCTGTTTTTTTTCTTTCATTTTTTACACAATTCAACAGATTTTGTTAAACAGCAAAACTGATTAAGTATATAACCTTCCTTGAATAGCTCAGGAGAACAACTTGGCAGATCTGTCTGTGGTGTGGCGACCGTCATAACACTGTAAAACAACTCGTTAAACAGTCTTTTGGTGACAGTGTTAGTTGCAGTTAAGGAACAAGGCAGCTCCATGCCCATGCTAATTAAGAGCAGCCAATGGAGGGAAAGACCACATCCCTAAAAGACTGGCAATAACTTTAGAAGTAAAAACAACTCCAACCAAGCTATACAATTTTACAGATTACCTGATGTATTGAGAGTAAAAACAAACTACTCGACTGCTTCTAACTAGAAAGACAAAGCCAACAAAGTATTAAAATGAACAATCACTAAACTTCCAATGCAAACAAATGTTCCAATGCCACAAAATGACTAGCATGCTAAGTTTACTATTAATACCCACATTTCCGGGATAAACCACACCCCTTCTAGAATTACGACAGCAAACATCAACAACAACAAAGCAAAGAAATAAGTTGGTTCAATTTAAGAGAAAAATTTAACCCTTCTGTTCATCACTCAAAATCTTCCTTTTCAGCTTATTTGGAAAGGAAAGAACAAGCTGCAGTGGTTTCTTAATTAATTTAAGAGCTGTATTTTTTGGTTCTTTCTGGTCCACCCTACATCCTATAGTTCACAATTGTAACAAGCATATTCAAATGGACCACCTTACATCCTACATCCTATAGTTCACCCTAAGCCCAATGTAACATCTATATCCAAATGGTCCACCTTACACCTTACATCAAATGGTAAACCCTAAGCCCAATGTAACATCCATATCCAAATGGTCCACCTTACACCCTACATCAAATGGTACCCCCTTAGCCCTATGTAACATCTAGATTTGATTTGGTCCACCCTACATCAAATGGTACACCCTAAGCCCAATGTAACATGTAGATTCTATATGGTCCAATTTACACCCTACATCCTATGGCACACGCTAAGCCCTATGTAACATGTAGGTTATTTATGGTCCACCTTACATCCTACATCAAATTGTTCACCCTAAGCCATGTAGATTCTGTATGTTTTACCCTAAGACTTATGTAACATGTAGGTTTTTTATGGTTTACCCTACATCCTATGGTACACCTAAGCCAGGGGCCCTAATTGGCGGACCACGGTCCAGGTCAGTTATGTAATTTATTTTTAAATGCAGTCATAAATATAGATGTTATTGGAACAACACCAACATGTGAGATCAGATCGGTCATCAATATCGGCTCCTTTTCTCACCTCCATGTCACCTGCTCTCCCTGCCCAGTCAACATCCCCATGCTCTCTCTCCCTCTCTCTCTCTCCCTCTCTCTCTCTCTCCCTCTCTCTCTCCCTCTCTCTCTCCCTCTCTCTCTCCCTCTCCCTCTCTCTCTCTCTCTCTCTCTCTCTCTCTCCCTCTCTCTCTCCCTCTCCCTCTCTCTCCCTCTCTCTTCCTCTCTCTCCCTCTCTCTCTCTCACTCTCTCCCTCCCCCCCTCTCTCTCAATTCAATTAAATTCAGCTTTATTAGCATGACAGTTACTACATCCATATTGCCAAAGCTAGAGGTACAATAGTAATAAAAGGAAAATGAATACAACTATGTGGCCACTAACAGCAGATAGCCACACAGTAACAATGCCAACAACGTAAATAATCAACATAACAAGAACCAAACATCAAGGTTAACAATGGTAGCAATGGTTAGAATACACAGAAAAAAAAAGTTTTAAATAGGTCAAAAGTAACAGTCAACGGCAGGTCACAAGCTGCCCCTTATCTTGTGGCACTCTTCAAGGTACCGCCCAGCTAGAGGGACTGTGCTTCCCTCCCCCAAGTCTGACAGCATGGTGAATGATGGCAATTGTGTTTTAAATTTTTTAAAGAAATGCTGTCTAGTTTTGGGGTAATGTTGGCAGTGTAGTAGAAAGTACATCTCTGTATCTACCTCGCCTGTCGTACAGTGACCACATGCTCTGGATTCCTTTGGTAACCAGGTTTTTTTGTGTCTGCCTTTTTCGATATCTAGGCTGTGGTCGCTGATTCTGTATTTGGTCAGAATTTGTCTCTGTTTTATATTTTTGACAGTAAAAAGAAACTCAGCCAATTCGTAGTTTTTGTTTAGGGCTCGATAGCAGTGTTTTGTGTTTTGGTTTGGTTGTTCCAATGTTCCTGATAGGCCTTTTTGGTCTGTTTAACAATTTGGTTTACTCTGATTTGTGGTTTTTGTGCAGTGTTCATCTGGGATGGAACACTGTGGGGGTTGGTTGGATGGTAAGTCTCCTTACTGAAAGGACTCTTTTTGGGGTTACGTTCTTGGGTTTGCAGTGCTTTAAATTGCACTGAGTCTTGGGGACTTGACTTAAGGTGTATCCAAAATGTTAGTGTTTTATGTTTATTATTAGTAGATAACGGCCTAATTCTGCCCTGCATGTGTTGGTGGGTGCTTTTCTTTGTATATTTAGTATAATTCTGCAGAATTCTGCATGCAGGGCCTCTATTGGGTACTGGTCCCATCTAGTGCAGTCATGCTGACTGAGTGGACCCCACACTTCACTTCCATATAGTGCTATTGTGGTGATTATGGTGTCAAATATTTTAGACCAGATTCTAATTGGTATTTCTATTTTGTTTCTATTGCAAAAAAGGCTCTGCTGGCTTTCACCAGACCAGAGGCAATGATTTTTACCCCCAGGTAGTCATATTATAGGGTGTGCAGTACAGTGTTTCTTAGGGTGAAAATATGTCTGCTTTCCTGAGATCTGGGCTTTTTCTGGAAGATCATTATTTGGGATTTTTTGAGGTTTACTATCAGGGCCCAGTTCTGACAATATTGCTCTAGCAGATCTAGAAGCTGTTGTAAACCCGGTTCTGTGGGTGACAGTAACACTAGGTTGTCTGCGTAGAGCAATAAGTTTACTTCTTTGCTGTTTAGGGTGAGGCCAGGGGCTGTTGATTGTTCCAACAATATTGCTAGTTCATTAACGTAGATATTGGGGATAGGTTGCATCCCTGGCGAACACCTTGCCCTGGGGTGAAGAAGTCGGTTCTTTTGTTGTTAATTTTTACTCCGCATTTAATTTTTTACATAGATTGATCTGATTATGTCGTAACCTTAACACCCTATACTGCTCTGGATAATTTTGTAGTATAACCCCTCTTGCCAGATTAAATCAAAAGCTTTCTTAAAATCAAAAAAGCATGCAAAAATCTTTTTTGTTTGTTTCGGTATATGTGTTGATCTATTAGGGTGTGTAGGGTGTAGACATGATCAGTAGTTCGGTGATTTGGTAGGAATCCAATGTGTCCTTTGCTCAAGACGTTGTGTTACATAAAGAAGGTTAGAATTCGGGCATTGATCTCTCTCTCTCTCTCTCTCTCTCTCTCCCTCTCTTTACTCTGAACGCACCAGAGAGAACATTAAAGAAATATTACCAGTAAACAAGTGGCGTTTCTTGCCATGGTGTTCAGGAATCGATTTCTAACCATTTCTGTTCTGGATGGCAATTGTATTACACCCATAAACATTGACTTAACACTTGTGCCACTGTATACTTACATCAACGAACCGGTACCCTCTTCTCACTGCACTTCTTCTCACTGCACTTCTTCTCACTGCACTCAACGTGTCTTATGTTCGTAGGCTGCCCAGGTCGATTGATTAGCACTTGCATATTGCCCCGTTTTCACCAACATTATTTGTTTCCAAGTACAATGCAGGACTGACGGTAATAAGGAACGTGTATTTAGCGAGCAGTCCAATGGGTCATGTGACCCCACCGCTGGCTAAGGTGGTCTTTTCCGGTTTATATTTGGTATACTGAAGAATGTCTACAACACCCTCATCCATTTGAGTATTGAAACTCAGAATATCCAACACACATATTCTGTCATTGTTACGGGAACAGATTCACCCACTCTGTCGCAATCGCTCTGCTGTGTTTAAATAACACCTGTTTGTTTTTTAAATTCCATATTCGGGCTCAAGCTTATATGGTTGGATATTACCTTTAGAGGAGTCATTGTTTGCAACAGCCATTGTAGCAAAATAAGCTCTCTCCGTATATCTTTTTGTTGAATACATTCCATCACAGCTAATTTGTGAGTAGATTACACTGTTTTGTACTTATACTATATGTAATCCTTTTATGAATTAATAATCCTATTGTTTGTGGAAACTATGTTTCTTAGTGTTTTTGTCCACTGTTATGGTTCAAAACTGATTCTTTCCAATCCTCAAACTGTCCACCAGGTGGCCTAGTTGGAAACCCATGTGACAACTACACTATCCAGATCTAATCCTGTTGGGTTTTGTCTGTTTTTTTTTCTGCATGTAAGCCTTGCAGACCATAAAATTCAAGACTTCATTGCTAGGCAACTAGTCTTTGCACAGAGGGGGGGAGTGAACGAGAGAGAAAGAGAGAGAGAGAGAGTGAGAGAGACAGAGAGATGTTAGGCTGTTCTAATGTTGCAGATCTGCTGCTGATGGGAGTATAGCACAATCTAAAGGGAAAAGATGATCCAGAAATGAAAGAAAAATGATACCAGTTATTCAATCAAGTCTTTCAGTCGTGGTGGATTGCCACAGAATCGTGTATGACTAGTTGTTATAAACTGCCGTCCCTAATACTTCCCTGTTCCTTCCAGATTGTTCAGCATTCCGGGCGAAGCAATCTCGTACTGAGAGATGGCCATTATTACCATACTGTACATTCACTTGGCGGGGTGAAGACAGAGCGGGTGAGCGTGGATGAGTTCTCAGGAGAATGGGAGAGATGAGGTAATCATTCACCCTGATCTGAATGAATAAGGCCTCATTACACTGTAGGAGACATCGCAGCACAGAAAAGAGACATCCAGACCTCAGTGTTGATCGCCCCCTCCACTTACACCATGTCAGGGTGACACACTGGTTCTCTCTCACAGACCTCACGCTCGCCCAGACCGTATCATGACAAATTTATACACCTCCATTAGGTTGACATGGCTGATCTGAGATGTGTGGGAGTTCTTTGTCGGTTCAGTCTGGTTAATTGTATTGTGGGTGGAATTGCTGGGTCTTCATCAGTACCCGACAAGGGATTGTTGTGCGGGTTGCTTTGCACTTGATCAATTTATTTCCTTTACCACTAATAACGCTAATTACAATCTATGCATTTCTGGAAAGTTTAATGTATTTCATTATAGCGCAGTTCGCCAGTAATTTCAATTGTGTTGTTGCGAACACATGCACCTGCTTGAAGAGCTCATTCACAATGTTTCTAGGTAATTTCATACAGTCACGTAAAGAAATTAGGACACCCCATGTGATATTTTGTTCTTTCTTATGCAATATGGGCATATACATTTTTGATCTTCTTTCAAACCTTATATATAGATAAAGGTGATGAAATTGAACCAAAACCAATGAAATATGAACTATTATTTATTTAATAAAAGATCCAATTTACTACTGAGGAAAACGTTAGGACACCCTATGACCCAATAGCTGTTATTGCCCCATTTGGCTGAAATAACCTCAATACGTTTTTTCTATAACTGTCTACCAGTCTCTGACATCGACTGGGAGAACGTTTTTCACACTTTTCCATGCAGATGTTTTAAGATGCGTGACGTTAGAGGGGTTTCTTGCATGCATAGCCCGTTTCAAAACACCCCACACCAATAGGATTAAGTTCCAAGCTTTGACTTGACCAGAACTATCCTATTCTTTATTGGTGCATGCAAGTGGATTGCGTGTACCACTGTTGCAATCTATAATCTAAGTTGGACTAAAAATGGAAGATATCTATTTAGGTTTCATCAGCCTTCTAGATTATTTAATGGGCTCCACTAAGGGAGACTGGATTTTTCCCCTAGCCTGCAGCTACCAACTAACCTGTGGGTGTTTCAACAAGTTCAATCAGTTAAGCTGTAAGTGGTATACTTGCATTCAGGACAATTTGTATTGTATTATTCAAATGTGTATCATTCTTTATTTTGAATGCGTTTAAAATGAATTCAATAACAGCATTAAGTGGTATATTCTTTGTTTTACATTTTCATTAACCTGAGTATATACACTGCATATATCACCAGGACTTGGTCTTTTGTCTCTTTTCCCTTCTGTTTTTAAAGTTCGATAGGTTTGTTCTCCGGCAGCAGATCTCTGAGGAGGGAGAATTGTTTCATGGAGTGGAAGCCTGTGGTTTTGGTTTTATTCCCAGGGTGCACTTGCCCGACTGGACTGAATGGCACTCTGGTTCAGAAAGCATCCCCTCTCCTCACACTAAGTGAATTTGACAGGTAGCCATTGAAAATACAACAGGGACATTGAAACAGCACTGAAATTACAGACATGAAAGCCACAGTGTCACTGGTAGTGTATTTTTTTTTGTTTTTGTTGTTTCTAGATTGACAATTGAAATGCAACAACCTGAAAGCCTGATGTGTGAGAAAAGCATATGAGGCGTGTTGTTCATTGTTGTTAATTAGCTTCATGTTTTTTTCAACGTATATTATATACTTATAATATTTCTACCCCACCACGCTCTGTGTAGACAAGCAGATGTTAGAATACTGAATGACCAACCATGGCCGCAGAGTAAGAAAATAGATGTATGTCCAGTTCTAAGCAGGTAGATAAAACATCATACATTTTCTGAACCAAATCTAAAAGTAGTTGATAATCTTCGCATTGATATTTTTTTGTCATAAGAAACTCTTATGTGGTCATCTGTGACTTCCTGTTTCACTGTGCTGTAAATATAAGATGATGCCCCATTGAAAACCTAAGGGGCAAGCTGACGAGAAGAGTACACTAGCCAGGAAACAAGCTGACGAGAAAAGTACACTAGCCAGGAAGCAAGCTGAC